>APFE030918887.1:0-25597 GCA_000404065.3 Pinus taeda | reverse complement strand
AGGTACCTAACCTCTTGGATGAGACCTTGCTACAGGAGCCCCGATGTGGAGTAGCAGGAACTGACTGATTGGGTAGAGACAGATGCGGATGGAGTGGAAGAGAGAGCGATTGTGTAGGGAATCCTAGGACAGCACATAGCTAGCAGGCTACAACAATGCGAGAGGCACAAGTGTTTTGCACAGTGCTAGGTGGCACAGAGAGGTGTGCAATGGTGCGAGATGCATGGAGATGTTGCAGTAGCGCAGATGTCAGAGAAGGAGCTCTTGTTAGCAGCAGGTAGAGCTTTAGCATCAGAGTATGTTCCTAGCCCGACAGAGTGGTCAGTTGGGAGTGTTTTTGTTTCAAGTGTTCTTGGAGCAAGTGGATAGGGTAGATGTGTTGCATGCAGAACATTACAGAGTTACAGGATTGGGTTCAAGAGAAAGCGTTTCTTGTTGAGAGGGAGAGTTGAAAGATGTGCAACAAGAAATGTTAAATTTAGAATGTGCTAAAAATAGACCTACTAAAAATAGCATGTCTAAAAATAGTATGTCTAAAAATAACAGTTTGTCTAGTGAGGTCATTGGCCACATTGGGTGAGAGGTGAAACTGTTAAAATTAGAAAGTTCTAAAAATAGCATTTCTGGGTCCCTTCCTATTTATAGCAGTCCCTAGTCTATCTATAGGAAGTAAAATTAATTTTTCTCTTAACAGCAGTTGGAAATATTAATTAATTAATTTAGTTGAGTTAATTAGTTAAGGAAATTCGAATTTGAAGTCTTTGTGAGCATGCACATGAGTTGTCCCATTGATTGAGGAATTTATCCTTAGTTTACTCCACTAATTGAGGGAATAAGTATGAGTTCTATAATGAGAGAATCAGTTGACTTAGTTCTAACTAGTCAAGTCCAGTTAGATTATTTTAAACAAGTTGTTAAAATAATAAAATATAGTTTGTTAATGTTTGCATGCATGTGACAACTATTATTTTAGATAACTGAGAATTCACTCATGGATAACTGTTGCATGTCAGTTCTGTCAAAAACCCAATTGAGATCAGATGTGGGACAGTGTACTATCAGATGCTTGACTATTTCTAGTATGTAGTTTTTGCATGGTCGAGGAACTAGTGTCCTCAAGGATTCGTAGTTGGACCATTGGTTAACTTGGTATGTTTGGAATTAATTGCATATGATTTTGCTATTATTTCCTAAGCAAACTGCTCAAGGAAATAAGGATTGGACCATAGGTAAAGGCTATACATACAGGGCTTGGTTGGTTCATGAGATATATCTTCATATCTTCATAGTTCATTGAGAATTGAATAGCTTGAGAGCTAATTCTTTTTGTATTGTGAAGAGGATTTCCACTTGATTGATAATACATGGTTGGGGTTTTATGCTGGCGCTTTCCCCTAGATATGTCTTGTGTTATGTGTGATTATTTCTCTTGATTAGTTATGCATGTTTCTACTTGATGTTGCTCATGAATTCGATTATGCTTCCGCTTAATGTTTTGTAGAAGTAGAACAAGTATTATGCTTTAGGACATTGCATATATCGGTTTGTTCTACAGGTGAAATTTCTACACTCCAATACTGTGATTCTCCCAAAAAAGCCCTTACTTCTGTGATTGATTTGGGTATTTGCCAATTCACAATGACCGAAACTTTAGAGGAGTCAATCTTTAGCTCACCTCCTCCAACTATGTGGCCCAAATACACTAAGGAAGTTTTCTCGAATTCACATTTAGATGTCTTCAGAAATAACTGTTCTTTTCTCAAGACATCCTACACTTTCCTCACATGCTTGACATGCTCTTCTCGTGATTTGTTGAATATCAAAATATAATCTAAATAGACAATTACAAACTCATCAAGAAAGGATCTTAAAACATCATTCATAACTCTCATGAATGTAACTGGAGCGTTGCAAAGACCGAAAGGCATAACCAACCACTCAAACAATCCATGTTTGGTTTTAAAAGAAGTCTTCCAAATATCCTCCTTAGTTATTCTAACTTGATGATATCCACTTCTCAAGTCTAGTTTAGTGAAATATTTTGCATTCTTCAACTGATCTAGCAAATCATCTATTCTGGGTAGTGGGTATGGATTCTTTATGGTAATTTTATTCAAAGCTCGATAATCTACACACATGCACCAGGTTCCATCTTTCTTGGGTACCAAAACAATTGGTGAACCACATGGTGAAGTAGAGGGAGGAATTACACATTTATCTAACAATTCTTGGACTTGTTTCTTAATTTCTAAGCTTTCCAGAATTGACATTCAATACATACCAATGTTTGGGAGTAGACAATATTGCCATAGCTGAATTTCGTGTTGAATTCCCCTTTTTGGTGGTAATCCCTTTGGTTCTTGAAACATGTCTCCATATTGATTGACCACATTAACCAATTTGGCTTTCATCTTCACGTCACAGCCTGCAAAGGATTCATGCTCCGTGTCATTCTTCTGCTTGATCATAAGGAGCATGAGACTCTTGCTGGAATTGACCAGTCGATTCATTTACCCTACACTTGCCAAGGACAGATTAAGCTTCCTACGATGGGCTCTCACAATATACTCCACTCTGTCCTTGAATAAATGATATTTTTTCTCAAATATATGGAAAATGGCTTTCTTGTCATACAAATATGAGTTTCCCAACACAATTCCAGAAATATCCAACAACACCACATCTAATTCGACTTCATCAACGAAATTGGTAGTAATAGCAAACCTGAAAACACATTTCCTTGTGACTTGAAGATTGGAATCCTTGGTTATCCAACCCAACGGATACGTTTTATGATGAGGCACGTTTCCATATTCAATTTCTTGACCAAGTTTGCAGAAATTAAATTTGTCTGGGATCCACAGTCAAACAGTGTATCAATCTTGGTGTGTTTGGAAATAACTATGATATGGAACAAATCAATTATGTTTTCTTCATTTGAAACATTTTTGGAGTTATTTATTGTGCTGATGCTTGCCATGGCTTCCTCTTTGTTTTCTTTTCCCACATATTTTCCTTTAGTGATTGTGGCTGCAATATTGGTTTCATCACCTGAGTCAGAACCCAAATCTTGTTGTACAAAAACGTTGGCCTTATGTTTCCCTTTGTTGTTAAATTTCTCCTATCGTAATTCAGGATGAAGCTTCTAGCAATGCGCTTCATCATGGCCCTCTTTGGAACAACTCTTGCACATGGGTTTCTCCCCTTCTTTCTTGACAGAAGCATTTTGCTTCTGCTTTCCTTTAAAATTCTTTCCTTTTTCACCACTCTGGAATGGCTTCTTCTCACCTTATTCTTGTACACTTTCCCTCTTGCTTCAAGGTGTGTAGCTTGAACATAGACCCCATCAAGATTCATGGGATTGAACATAAGAATGGTGTGTCGAAGATATCTATGCAAACCTCCTATATATTTCAACAAAGTATCTTGTGACTGCAAGTCTACTCCTAGCATAAGAGCTCTTCTCCTAAACTCTTGGGTATACTCTTGCACATTTTGACCTTTTACCTGTCTAAAATTTTTCCAATTCATGATGGTTTTTTTCATATGAGCTAAAGGGTACAATTGTCTTTTTATAGCAGCAATGAAATCAGACCAAGTAATAGAGATCTTACCATGTTTTTTGATCTCATCTTGAGTCCTTGCTTCCCACCAAATGAGTGTTGCACCCTCCATTCTCAGTGAAGCCAACTGAATCTTGATATCATCCTCTTGAAGGTTCTGAATTCTACAATACACCTCCAACTGAAGAATCCAATTATCCAACTTTTCTGCATTAACTTCTCCATTGTACATAGGCAACTCGAATTTAACATCAAGCTTTAGAAAAGGTGATTTACCAGTTTCTTTTGCAGAATGATGATGAGTATGATTAAGGGTTGTATTAGTGGAAGAGTGTGAAGATGCCTGTGAAGTAGAAGATGAAGAAGATGGTGGAGAGGGTGGAGGCTTGTCTCCATTCCCATTACCTCCTCCTAAAGAACCTTCTCCTTTGGGAGGTTTGGAACTTTCTCCTTGCAATCTATTATTCCTCTCTTCATAAAGGACCTTCACCATCGCATATCAAAGAAAGCCTTTCTAAAGGTCTTCTCATCTTCAGTCATGTTTGTAGGTTCTCCTTCATGAGACATGGTCTTTGAAGACTCAACTGCAACTTCTGCAACTTGAGGATGTACTGTTGTAGAATACTTTTGCAACCTTGCTATTCTTCCATTTGACACAACTTCAGGGTTTCCAACCAACTTTCATTCACCTATTTTGAGTTTTAACCTCGTAAGCATGACATAAACTTGCAGACAATTAAATCCTTCTTTCACAAAGAAAATCTAGTAAGCAAAAACCAGTGCTTTGATACCAACTTGATCTGAAATGGAGAAAATTAGTAATGTTGTGCTAATTTCCCATTCATAATAAAACCCAAGATGATTATCATTTGCTTATCAAGTGCTTAAGGATTCACCATGATTGCTTAATTAACTGATTCCCATGATAGTTTCTTATGTAAATGTTATAAACAATTTAACATAAAACATATGTTGAACAGTAGCAAAATAACAACAAAGAAAATCAAAATACAACACACAACACGAAGATTTGATGAGGAGTTCACTCCTCTTGGGCTACATCTCCTTGGTCCAGCTTGCAATGCTTGGGTCTCTCTATTATGCTCAAAATTACACTAAAAGTGTGTTTACAATGTTCAATGCTATCTAGCCTCTTTTTGTATCCAATTTGGATAAGAACTGAAGAATTTATAACTTTTGCTAGTTCTCCCACTTTTTGTTCCACAAATTGATCCGAAACTGACATAATCCCACAAATTCACTCCAAAATCTGATAACTGAGCGAGAATTTGACCGTGTTGCGGGCCATAAACTGTCGATTGTATCGCAAATAGTCAAGTGCTTAGTATTTAGCTTAAAAATCAAAGTTCTTATAATGGATTGAAACCTGAACGACCGCGTCCCTTTCGGCAAAACGATCCCAACACAACTTGTTTCACTGAAAACTGAGTTCGTATGAGGAAGATATTGCGTTCTGTCTGCTTTGCCAAACAGTGGAATTTTTGAAAAAAAATGTATAGTCACTGCACAGTCAACAATCTGTATTGCTAATGTGGCAGGTGACTGGGTAGGGTCAAAGGTCGGTTAACACTCAACCAGATTTCAACAAGTGGCATCCCGTGGTTGGTTAACAGATGTGATAACGTGGCATGATTTGATTGGTTTAGAACCGACCAATGAGTAGGGGACAAGTGGCAAGCCTGGAGGCCGCCACATGTCCCTCCCCAAAGGATCGGCTATGGAACAGTGTAAAATTTCGGGCAAGTCGGCGGGGTTGAACCCGCGACCTCGCCCCAACAAACCACACAACATATCATTCTACCACCGCGTTACAACTTAACATGTAATGGATTCAAAACATATTTAAATTTTAACTGATCTAGGTGGATATTGGTGGCCACCCTCCTATTCCACTTTGACCTCAACCAATGTTTCTTTCAGTTTTTCAGTTTCCTTATTTGTAGCATAATTTACCATTTTTGGCAGTTTTTCGGGTCCTGAACTTCTAGAACCGTTTTGAGGCCTTAAACGACATTTTTTGGGGAAAGCTAGGAGAAACATGTTGCTCACTCAAAAGTTGTAGTCCTCAGACAGATCTTTCTAACAAGGTATTTTGCGCGTCAAACAGAGATCGTATGCCAAAGTTACAACCCCAGGAAGTTGATGTACCAATTTACCCAAACGGGGCCCATAGTTTGGTGCTTCATCTCCTAGGTTTAGGTTTTTGGATGTTTAGGGTTTTCCATTGTTTCTCAACAATAAATAGGACTTTGAGCCTCAATGTAAGACAGTTCAGAGGCATGTAGCCGCCACATCTCTTCTCAGAGATAAGTTACCATCACCTTAGCTAGTTTATTTCCATTTCTGTTTGTAAGCATATTTCAGTATTTCAAATTAATGAAATGAAGTATTATTTATGCTACATCTCTGTATTTATGGTTATATCTGTAATTTTTTGCATTCTTCTTTAAATCAGGATCAGTGGTATCAGAACAGTCTGCTCTTTCTCTGTTTTTATTTGCATGTCCCCAATGAGGTCGGGATATAAGGAGTTAGGGCTTGAATTGGTTGAACCTTTGCAAGACCAATCTCGCAAATCCCAACGGCCTCCCATGGCAGATGAAAAGAAATATGAGGGGGTAGGAGATCCTATCAAAATATTGCTCGAAGAAGCCCTCATTTCGGCAGAGGTTGTGAAGCGGTTGAGCTTACCGACCACAATACATCCACAACCGTACACCATTGGGTGGCTTCACCAAGGACAGGATCTTCGCGTGAGCCTACAATGTCGCCTTCCATACAACATCAATCCCTTTACAAATGAGGTATTATGTGACGATGCTCCCCTTTATGTTTGCGATGCATTATTAGGCCAACCATACTTAGTAAATAGTTACATAAGAGCTTATTGAAAATATATCCAATTCCTTATTTATCATATGCATAAGAACTAAAAAGATTCATGAAGAATTACTGAATTAGTTCAAATAAAACATCATGTATGCAAGCAAAGAATTATTACCCTAAATCGTAAGATAGTTTGCCGATCTAAGATTATAACTATTTTTTCCTATGTATATTTCAGTTTTCAAATTACATTTAAGATCAAGTATACATAATAGTCTAATAAGACTTTTAAATGAATTAAGAATTAAAACTCAAAAATAGTGCATGAAGCCAACAATTAAGTCATACATCTATAAATGTAAATTGAAAATTTGAGAAAGAATTTGCATTCATGATTTCAACAAACAATAGTGCTATATGAAAATCAATGAAATAAATCTTTATTACTGAAAGAAAATCAAATTACAAAACCTGAAAGTATGGCAGTGGTGCACAATCCTATAGACCTGCAATTGATCTTTGCTTGCATAAATGACCTCCTCCTTACAATAGTAGTACATAATAAAAAAAAGTTTCTCCACAAATGGATGGAAAAATAGCAAGATCAAGCCTTCTTCCCCTAGTATTCCTCTCACTTACAACTCTAAATCCTTATTACAATAGTGCTTTTAGAAATTCCACAATTGCAGAGCAAAGAAGCCCTTTAATACATTTTACAATCTATTATTTATAATATTTACAAAAAGAATTCCCACCAAGAAAGTTTGTTCAAGATTAAATCTTCTCCATCAATTTTCAGTAGGCAAAAATCCCATTTTTTCCTTGCTGGAGCACTCTCATTGATTGAGATATTCTTCCTTTAATCTCTTCAATTGTTTTCCTGCAAAAAACCAATCAAAATTAAATTAAAATGCAAAAATAAAATCAAAATACCAAATCTAGAATTAAACATATCTAATCAAAATTAATTAAAGAAATAATTTAAAAAGAAATAAGAGATTTCTATTGATGCCTGTGATAATTTAATTGTTCAGGGAGAACATAGATGAATGGATCTTCACTCAGCAGAGGCTGTGGGCGAATGAGAATGCATAAAAAAAACTCATAAAATTGATTTTGTTTAAAAATTCGAATCTTATTTTCTACCAAATTTTAGACCCATTAAATGATCCAACATGGTTTTGTAACTATTTCAAAAATAATCTCCAAGATTTTATCTATCCAACGAGCCATCCTAGACCTCATTTGGCCAAATAAAACTCAACTTATGAGCTTCTGAAGTTGGGGAATTAAAACTGCTAGAATTCTCGAAATTCTATTGCCTAGACTAAAATAGAATTTAAAAAAATTAAATTCTAATCCTACATTAGATTACTATTATCTTTTAATTAATGCTAATTAATTGTAATTACAAACTAAAATTAATTAATTTTAAAAATTAATTAAAAACAAAACTAAATTAAAAATAAAATTTAATAATTAATTAAATATTATTATATTATATTAATATTATAATTCAAATAGCCCCACGGGGTAGGCGAGTTGGTAATCACAATGCGGTGAATTTCGTTAGAAAGGCGGGCTCCGTACTGAAGGTCAGGAGTTCAAATCACCTGGACTAGCCAGGAGCTGTGGAGAGCGGCGGGCGCAGTTCCCAGGGGTTATAGTGGTAGTGGTCAGAATCGACCCCGTGTTACGCGAGTTGAGAGGCTGCTCCAGTTGCAATTCCTTTGTAATCAAAGATATATATATATATATATATATATAATATCTATATATATATATATATATATATATATATATATATTAATAATAATTCAAATGGTATTAAAATTATAATACAATATTATAATTATAATATAATATATATTATAAAATCACATTATTCTAACTTATGAGAAACTAAAATTACATGAGTAGGAATGGAGGGTTAATGGAGCTGTAAGGGGATGTGAGTAATGGTGTAAGGTGAGGAAGAGAAATAAGGAGGTGAGTGGAGGTGATGTAGGCCCGGGGATGGAATGGGAGCCATAAGGAGGTTAACGAAAAATTATATATTAAATAAAAAATAATTCCATCGCATAAAACTAAAATTGTGAATCACAAGTTGTAAATGAATGTATAAGGTTTTTTTGGATATGCGATATCACAATATTGTATTGCATTTTTTTATTCGATTTTTATTTCAATTTTTTTAGAAGGAAGGAGATGATGTGGAGTAGGGGTCACCTGGAATTAAAAATTTTACAAAATGAACTACAACTATTTTGCAATTTTGAGATTTTGGGTTTGGCAATTTGTTTTAAAATAAGAAATTGGAGTAAATTACTGAAATCCTGAAATACGGTTTTCAACCGTTCTATAATTTGGCTGGGTCATTTTCTAGGACGTTAGGTGAAAAATGAAAAAATTAGTAAAAATTAACTAAGAGTTAATATTTACAATGAATGACTATTTTAATTGTGAAAATTAAAATATTGTACATTTTGTACGTAAATTCAACTCAGACGATAAAATGATCAAATTTCAAAGGAGTGTCATCTACAAACCGAATAACCAAATGAGGTGAAACAAGTATCAATGGTAAAATAGTGAAAATTTGAATTCAATAAAACAATCAAAACAGAAATCTGATGAAAGTGAAAAAGGTAAAATTGTAAGACAATTAATTTAAATGAAAAAACATAAAAAAAGTTTTGTCGAAAATTAATGGAAAGAGTCCCCATTATTTGAGTCAATAATGGAGGGTGTTGGGTTTTCCTTACAACAGCTTCATAAACATCAAGAAATCATAAAGAAACTTGGTCAAGATCTTAGCAAAAGCCAAAAATGAAAAAAATTCCTTTTCCAGATCTGTATGCAACTATTTAAATACAGTCCCACATGTAGACACGGTTGTGTCTGAAAAAACACACATATACGTAGGTTTCCTTAGAAGAAAATGCGTATATACACCACTGTTTATAAGAAAAAGCGCGTATCAATGGAAAACTAAGGAAAAAAAAAAAACCCATATCTAAAAGATCAGGTTGAATAACTAAATTACTTAAGACTCAAGAAGGCTGGAAAAAACCAAGAAATAATAAACTAAACCAAGATCCAAGAAAAACAACCCTTCTAGGAAATACTTGATGGTATTCTTTAGTGAAGTCACCAATTCTGTTGGCAGGAAAAGTTCCCTAAGGCAAGGGTTGAAAACCTCAACAAAGCAAGGTAAGATAATAAAAAAAGAGCATTTAAACAAGCATGCCAAACATACGAACTATCAAACTTGGATTTGGAGACATACCTGGGGGTCCTACGTTTGAAGATGTTCCCATAGGGTCCAAACCCTCTGCTTCCTCTAAGATGTGCATAATTGGAAAGCAATCACATAAGCATATACATAATAAATAATTCAGTGTGCATACAAAATAATATGTTAGATCATCTTTTTTTTTCCAAGGAAAAAGGCGCAATTTTCATTAATGACAAACGAAAATGATACATTGTTGTATCATTGGCATGTATGAGATGCATTCACTTGTGATCAGAACAATGTTTGTTCAGTTACGTATTACATATATCAGCATATAATGCAGTAAAATTTAAACAATATTTAAAACATAGTCTATTAGGAGTCCATAAAAACTGAGCGAACAAAAAAAAAGTTTGAATGATCATGAAGATCATTCCGAAGAGTCACCATCCATCTCGATGAATTGACGATGAAAAAACTGATAAAATGCATCATCTCTAAAATCCTGAATTATCCGTTGTCCACTGTTTAGTTGTGCGACCTCTTTGGAAAGACGATCAACGATCGCATTCCTTTCCCCGTATATGTGAGACTATATAATAAAATCAAAATGTGATTTTAGAGTTTTGACGTCATCCAAAAGACCCTTGAGTGTGTGCCAGTGACAATGAAATGCATCGTTGACCCAATTAATAGCAAGATGAGAATCTCCAAAGATCTGAATCCTGTGACAATTTTGTTGGAGTGCAACTTGGAGGAGGTGTCTCAAACTATTTAGTTCAGCAAAATTATTCGTGCCTCTCCCCAACCTTACTTTGATTCTGTAGGATAGATGCTCATTTATGTGAAGAACTGCATCCCCCCACAACCCGCAGTCTATGCCGAGCTGTTGAAATACGCCCAAGGGGTGCTTTTATCAATAGGTTCAGGAGTGATGACTCGAGCAAGTTGACTGTCTGGATCGATTAGTATGAGATTGTAGATAGCAACATAATTGTTACAGGTGGTTATCCAGTTGATCTATACATTTTGAAATATAAGGCAATTCCTGTTTAACCAAATGCCCCAGCTGACAATAAGGGGAAGGTTCCTGGCTTTTTGAGAGGGAGACTCCGACCACCATCGAGACCAAGCTTCCTCGATATTTTGACCATCCCATTTTCCTCTTCAGATTTAGGGAGCTAATAATGGCAGAACAAAATTGAGCAATAACTAGACAATGGAGGAAAAGATGATCTGTGTCTTCTGCATTGGATTTTCAAAGGCAACATCTGAAGGGCCTTTGGAAATCCCATTTCATTAGATTAATTTCATTTCGAACTTTGTTTGAGAGAATTCACCACATAAACAACCACAATTTGTGGGGGAATTTTAATTTCCAAATATGGCGCCACCACCAGCAATTAAATCCACGGTCCTGTTCATTCACAAGAACTGCATAACTAGCCTTTGGGGTGTACCAGCCATGTGGGGTAGGTGCCCAAATGATTTCATCCTCCCTTGCTGATATTCTGATACTAGCTTCCTCCAGCGCGCCGATGAAATGGTGCCAAACTCTACTCCATCTTTCATGGATGCCTAGGATCCTATAATCTATCCATCACTGAGGAGCCCATTGGACATGGTTAATCTCCACAATTTGGGCGATTTGGGTGATACCAAACCTCGAAAGGAATTGTCTCAAGCCCCTCGGGAGAATGTGCGCATTGTCACAACCTGTCCAAGCATCTGTGCCTATTCTAACCTAATCGCCATTTCCAATACTCCAAGCCAATCCATCATTGATTAAACATATGGAGTGGGTGATGGCCTCCCAAATGATGGATGCATTAGGCAAAGACTGACAGGGTCTGCAAATTTAATCAGTGATTGTTAAGGGATGGATGTACTCAAAATAAACCACCTCTTTCCATAGGCTTTCTGATTTGATAACTTGCCAGCCCAGATTTGTTGTCAGGGCCTTTGCAAAGGTCAGGAGGTCTTTTATACCCCATCCACCCCATTTTTTTGGCTTTCCAATCCTTTCCCAGCGAACCCAGGCGAATGTCCGCCCCACATTTTGACCCCGCCATAGGTATCTACAACAGACCTATTGGATCCTAATGAGAGTGCCTTTTGGGATCCAGGCAAGGGACATCCAATATACCGAATGGCCTCAAGAATTGATTTTATCAAGGTTAGCCTTCGAGCTCCAGATAGCCATCGTTGCTGCCAGATGTTTATGCGCCTTTCAATTTTAGTGATCAGCCATGCCCAGTCAGCGATGCGATATCCATTTGGCTTCATCTTCAAACCAAGGTATTTCAGTCCAAAATCCAGATCTTGTCTGATGAAAACAAAGTGTTGCAATGCATAGCTTTCCTCGTTTTGTAGGCATGACACAAAAATGATAGTAGATTTGTCATAGTTTGGATCCATACCTGTAGCTTTACAAAATAGAGATAGGATATTCTTGAAACAAGAGGAGTCTCTGATAGAGCCATTTAAAAAAATAAGAACATCATCAACAAACAAAAGATGTGTAAGGGATGACATATATGCTATCGGAACTCCCCCTAGTGCTCCCTCCGAGCAAGCATTTTTTATCAGTCTGCTTAGTCCTTCCATAATGAGTAGAAAAAGTAGGGGGGATAGATGGCATGCCTGACACAATCCAATTAATGAAAGCATGAGAGAAACCGATATGAGTCAGAATGAGTTGCAGGTATGACCAACAAGCCTGATCAAAAGCCTTGGAGAGGTCAATCTTGAGGATGATAGATTTTTTGTTATGAAGCTTGATCGAGTGGAGTCCTTCCTATGCAATCCCGATGGCTTCATGGATCTGTCGGTGGCTGAGGAAAGAAAAATACTCCTTGGAAACCATCCTAGATAAAATAGGTTTAATTTGGAGGGCAACATTTTTGGATATAATTTTATAGATAGAGTTGCAGAGGGAAATGGTACGATAATCGTCAAAGGTGAGGGGTTTTTCAACTTTTGGAATGAGAGTCAGGAAAGTCGATTTAAAACTTTCATACATTCTGCCAGAAGTCCTGCATTCCTCAATATCCATTAGAAGATCCGACCCAATATACTCAATAAAGGTGCTATAAAATTCCATAGGCCACCTGTCCGGCCCCGATCTTTTGTCTCTGTTGATACCTTTCATTATTGTTTCCAATTCTTCCAATGTAACTAGTTCATTTAAAGCCTCCTCATCCTCCAGTTCAACAAACATAGGGAAAACCTCAGCTATGCGGAGAATTCCAAGGAGGGTGGCTCCCCTAGGTGCCTTGAAGATATGTGAAAAATGACGCGTTCCCATATCTGCTAGTTGATTGAAAGTGCTTGCCTCCCTGCCCAAGTGGTCTTGCAACTCCCATATGGTATAGACTTTATCCCTCAAGCATATTGTTGAAAAAAATTGGAGTTTTCATCCCTCGATTTTAGCCAAATCGCTCTACTCTTAAAGCGCCATGTTTCTTCTTTCTGTCTAAACAATCTGATATTTTCTGATTCTAGTTTAATTAGATGATCTTTTGCTTTAATAGATGAATAACTAGAAAACCCAAAAAAATCCAACTGTTTGAGTTCTCCTTCAACCCTAAGAATCTCAACCTCATCCTTCTTCTGTTTGGTCCTTGCCCAGCTTATGGTTTTTGATTTTAACCGGGACAAATTTTCAGCTATAGTTCTGGCTGGAGAGGAAATGCCATCACAATTGCAATGAGACCAATTTTCTCTTGCCATAGAGTGGAAGTTAGCATTAGAAAGCCATGTCAAGTTGAATTTAAAATGAGAGTTTGGTTTGTGGTTGTCATCCCTAATCTCCATGAAGATTGGGGAGTGATCAGATTGGCCTCTAGAACCCACCCATTGACAAATATGGCCCAATTTGGTTAACATTGATGCCTTTATAAGAAAGCAATCCAGCCTTATGGCTAAGGCATCTTCCCCAGTCCGTTTGTTCCTCCAAGTTGGCATAAGTGTTGTCATTTCTATGTTCAGGAGGTCATTGGAATCCAACATACCTTTGAAGAAGCCCGTTAAAGGGTCGGTCTGGGCCCTGTTATCCCAAGATTCCACAAGCCCTAGCGAGAAATTTAGGTCCCCACGAATGATCAGGTTTTCTGCTTACATGAAGTGAGCTTCTAATAGTCTTTCCCAAAACATCTCCCTATTGTGGCAAGGGTTGTAGATGTTGATTAATCTAAGGGGAAGATTGATATCATAGGAGGTGATGTCCACTCCTAGGTAACCCTCACTACCCCAAGCATTATCCAGTCTAATTGATCTTTTGTTGTAACCCAGAGCACATCCTCCCAAATGCCATATAACATATAAAAAAAAAATCCCCAATCTGGGAGGAAATGATTTAGCACAATGTTTAAATAAGCCCCTTCTCCCAAGGTTTCTTGTAGAGAAATGATGTGTAAATGCTCTGAATTGCATAACTGTTTAAAGGCTAGTTTTTTTTCCGAGCTGTCCAATGCTTTGCAGTTGAAAGAGAGGCATTTCATAGGGTAACCTTTGCTGTGTTATCCTTTTCTCTAAGGACCCAATCAATAGGAGTCTGAATGCCTGAAGCAACCTCAATGCCATCCCTCCTAATGACTTTGGATAAATGAGATTATCTGCCCCTAGGGGCTTCAAGGGTAAAGCAGGGAGGGGGTCCTCGTCCAAACCGAAAGAGGAGGTCCAAGAGGTAGGAAGGGATCACAAATTGTAGCGGTGAGAACCACTAGAGCTTGGGCTACTGCAGGGCCTCCTGCATAATGGAGGGGGGAGAGCAGAGGGCCTGAGGTAAAGATATCACAAGACAATTTACAGAACACAGTTTTCTTATCCCAAAGCCCATTCCTGACATAACCATAGATGCAGATGCAAGACCAGATAACATAAAATCATGCGAAGATAGGGGGGAGGGAGGAAGAGTACCTGAGAATTGTGCGGATCCTTTGGCATGAGCTCTAGTGACTAGAGGCACAAAGGTCTCGAATTATGGCTGAGTTGAAATCACCCCCGAACCATCCTGACGTGGCCTAGGTACCCCAGGTGGGTTAGTTGGAGAAGGGAAATCCACCTCCGACGTTTGGGTGCTCGCTGAAACTAGCGACTTCAGAGGGTCTAGTTGATTCCCAGGGAGCAAATGGAAATCTTTGTACAAATTCCGTACCTCATGGCACCTCCTACAATGAAATGGGATACCCTCATAGTCCAATATTTTCCTCTTGATAATCTCTCCCATATGTAAGCGATAACTCTCCACCAGACCGTCCCTGGTGTCTAAGTATTCCAGAATTCTGACTATAGCCCTGCAGCCAGAGTCCTGATAAGCCCTGTCATGATCTAGATACATGCCCAAGTCATCACCAATGCACTGGAAGATGTCTTCCGCCCATAATTGGAGAGGGAGGTCTGGTAGGCGAACCCAAATCAATCCCGCTCCTAACTTTTCCTTCTCCGGATCAAATAGTAGTGACCATCTTTTTAACAGAACAAGAGTCATTTCAATATGCCAGTACTGGGTTAATACTCAATCCACCGGCTTCGGAAGTGGGAATATGAGCGCAAAATAGCCCCGAGATAGAGTAATGGCTACCAACATCTGAGCCATAAGGTTCCCCCAGACTTCCATAGTCCATTTTCTAAGGCGAGCTGGTGCATAATTCCTGCCATGGACCTTGCCCATCTGCACTGTACTCTCCATTAGGGCAGCCTGTGCCATGCTAATCCTAGCCCCGAACACTAGGAGCCTATCACTATCCTGAATCTTGGAGAGCTTTGATCTTTATTTCCCCCTATTTTGGGTTGTGAACTTAAAGGAGCACCATCGGTCTGAGGGTTTTCGTCGGTGTCAGAGGCCCGATTTCCTTCAGGTCCTGTGTCCAGCCTAAAAATTCCATCAAAGAAACCTGAGGAGTGAGCAATAGAGACAATGTTTGGATGCGTCAAACCCTCAGAAGCAAACCCAAACAAGCTGAAGGATGGAAGCTATGGCCCCTGTACTACTTGAGTCGTCCCACAAACCCCAATCAACGGATCCCCCACTCTACTCAAAAGCTCTTCATAAATCTGATGTGCATGAGACCAGTTTTGGAACTTCGAAGGAGACAGAATGGTAAAAGAAGGAGACTCCATACCCTTGCCCAAACCTAAGTAACCTTCTGAGACTACTGAAGCCGGTTCGGAGAAAACCAACCCCTAGAGGGTTACCTCCATGTTATCCATTAAAGAGGAGAGATCAGGTACCTGCCCTTCCGGTAGTCAAGATGTTTCCGGTTCCTTCCCCACCCTTGGCATGTGTTTGTCTTCGACCCAAATATCAGCTGGGGCCAAGTTGTCGGAGCAGTAGTCGAGCAACTCCTCCTCCATGCATATACCGAAAACTGTATGAGTGGTCATTACTGTTTTGAGAAATCCGTGCTAACCTTTGACAGGTGTTGACCCTTGTGAATTCTTCGAAAAACCCTCGGAGAAAACGAAAGGTGCTTCAATAACCTAATCACCGAAAACACACAAACCTCCCTTAACCACCTTGAAAAAGACCAGACGTAAAACACAAGGAAAACCATAGCCGTTCCCAAACTTTGTTAGTGAAAAATATGAGTAAAATACCGTGGGGAAGTGGTTGTTAAAACAAAGACTCCGCTTAGCAAAAATGGGAAATTAACCAACCTCTTCCTGAAACCGTGAGAATAGGAGGGATCAAAATAAAAACTAGGGAAGTAACAAAGGAAGGTCGCATTAAAACCCTGTAAGCACTTAAACACCAAGGTCAGGTATAAACCCACAGGAAGACCTCCATTGTAGAACCAGGGTCTGCGAGGATGGGTTTTACCCTAGCCCACCCATTAAGTCCTGCCCGCATCGAAAACACTTCATCAATTCGCCTCACTACATCCAGATTGGAAACCACTATTGGTGGATAAGCTTCATAATATGTTAGATCATCATATATAAACATATAAACTATCATTCATAATATGACAACATATATTAGGAACAATACATGAGTTTCTTTATTGATTAAAAGCAATAACTATAGTAAAAATACAACATAATCCAGGCCAAAGGCACCGAAAAAGCCTTCCTCCGGATCTGTCTAGCCCGAGCCATGAAGAAAACCTCTCTAATAAGTGCAAGTAGGTTCTAGATAAGGATGTTGAGCATGTATGCAAAGGAAACCATTGTTTCACAGATATTGGGACTGCAAGACGCACGAGAAAAGCAAACTTGATCTAGGAAAAATCTAGTTTAGTCCTACCGAAGGGGTGTATATATACCACCTCAAAATGGTTATTTTAGTTAGGTTATAGGCTCCTGTAGGTGGGCTCTTAGTGAAACCCATAAACCGCGCCCAAAAAATAACATTTTAATTTATTTTTTCATATTTTAAAAGGTATACGTGGGTATAGTGTTATGGGAACAACGTATGTATGTGATTTAGTATGGGCAGAGTCAAGTATGAATTTTGAGATGCTGTTTTTTAGTATAAAGTCAAGTCTGCATAGAAAAGGGACTGCCCAGGGCCATAAAAGAGCATCAGGTCTACAAGAGTGTTGAATGATGCTATAACACAAGTGCAAGAGAAAATTAAAATGCAAAACTTATATAATTTAGATGGATCTATGATGATATAATTTCAATTATAGTAAATTTACACACAAATTACACAAACATATTATCCATGTGTGCATTATATTAAGACTCCATATTCTACAAAAAATATATATATATATAATGAGAAGAAATTCCACAGTTCCAAATTCTCAACTATATTAATAATATGGGGAAAATGTTTAATGTTAACCACATTATTAAAAAAATAAGTATTATTATTCATTGTAAGAATTTTATTTACAGTTTAAATTTTCATGCTAAATGATGGTGAATATCATTGTTAGAAATTTTTATATGTTTTAATATGTTTATTGTTAACTCATATTTAATTCCTTCATAATTATAAATAATAATTATTAAAATAAGTTATAAGTTAATTTTTTTTATTGTTTTAAAATCCAGGCAATGTGAGATGTATCATTGGGTAAGTGTTTACATTTTTACCATGGATTGATGCCTATCATTATTTATCAACCATTTAATTTATATGATTATACTAGTCAATATTATATTTGTAAGACATCTACTTCATTTAAATTATACAAAATATTTTAAAATTTAATTAATCAATGCCTTCCTCGATGAGGGTGGATAACGTGGTAGATCGAAGACTTGGGGGGAAAGCCCACCACCCCATTGATGAGAGCATTATTAATGAAGGTGCTAGTGTGGCCAACCCCCTCCATGCACAAGCATGTGAACCATCTGCATGTAATTAACATGGCACACAACAATTCACTCCTATATTTAGGCATAATGATAGGGTCTTAGAGTTAAAAAAGGCGAGAAAATCCTATGTCCTTACTGCAAGAGGGATCAATAAGGGAAATTGATAGTTTTGTAGAGGAAAACATGGATTTCTTGAAGTACACATTGTTAAATTCTACTATGTTTCCTTTTGGTGTGAGCATGGATGAACGAGCCTTTAGCTGCAAGCTATTCTCAATTTTCTTGGGTGTAAGCCTGACTTTGAGGAAGGGAAAATAGGGGTACAGAGTAGGAGTGGACAATTGATGGTATTGCAAAAGTTGGTTGTTAGAAGTGGAGTGGTTTTCAAGTTGTTGGGTCATTGACACCTCCTCCAACCATTCAACATCCAAGCTTTGAATCTACAACGATTTTCCTAACAAGGGTAATTCTATTTTCCTTCACCGATATTATCAATTTATATGGTAATCATTTAGTTGGTCTTTATTGTCTAGGTATTACTTTTTGTTGTGGTTTTGGTCTCTTGGGGGATGGCATGAAGCCAATAGTTTGAAGTCACCCCTAGTTTGTGGCGATTTTTCTATTCCTATATTTGACGATTATCTCATCTCGTGTTGGTGTTCTAACGATTGTTTGTTGCATTCCCTCCATTAGATTGATTTGGTTTGACTTTACTTCCATCCCCATGCCATAGTTAAGCTTTGCAAGCAGTCATAGAGTGCGACCCTTCTATGCAATATGTCATGACAACATATTCGTAGCCACAAGGGAGGGTGTAGTCATGGGCCCTAGGGTCGAAATCACGCACAATAACAAGCGCACATAGTTGCATACACTTTATATTTTGTTGTCCCTCCTAAAACCTGCAACGAGATATGTAACCTTGAGTCCCTTGTTAATATGGACCACCAAGCTTTTTAAGATACAGTGACTTTAGAGGATCTTTCTCACTAGGTTTTTTACCTTGGTCTTATCAGGGGAAGAAAGAAACAATACCTCAATTCCATATTTCTTCACTAGCAAATGAAGACTTTGCTAAGCAAGGGTATTAAAGGAAAAATAAGAGGAAAGGTGTGACATTACTACTTTAGAAGACATTGAACGTGCTCACTGAAATCAATTATTTTGCTTGCAAACACTGGATGCAAGGCTATCATATTTAGAGAGTCGCCTTCAATGTGAGTTCAACCCTCCTACTCCTTGAAGATCTAGCGCCAAAGACCCAACACCTGTTATTTCTTAAGACTCTTGAATGGTTGGAATGTTTAATGACAATTTTTTGTATTACAATATTGAAGTAGTTAGACATGTTTTGGTGAACATGATAAGTTTTTGGACAATATACTTATTTCATAGGTGATTACCAATATATCATTTCCCTCGAGGCAGATTAAAAACGCATATGAAAAACCGTGGTTGTGTGATTGACTAATATATTTTAAATTTATGACATTCTAAAACAATACAAATATTAATTTAAAAATAATAATAATGATAATTAATCAGTACCTTTCTTATATCAAGTTTTATGATCATATTAATTATTCTATATTTTATGAATAATAATAAATATTAGTATCACTTAAAAATAATTAAATAACATATAAGTTATATTTTGATATACCACTGTCCATAAAATTTATATTAGAACTTATACACTCACTCTTATTAGTCCCTGCCTGGGACTATTAGCGATCGATAGATCGTTGACCGAGCATTAGTTTATACTTTGACCAGTTTTTTTTCCAGTGATTTGGCATGTTAACCTAAGTTTAATGCTCCCAATTTCATTCAACAAACTTTTAAGCAAAGTTTTTGGTTTGGAAAACAATTGAGGTCTTATTACAGCCTTCACGGCGCCCGATGCAAAAAGATTGACGCAATATCATCTTATCCTAAGTAGGCTGTGGAGGCAAAGTTTGTAACATGATCTTATCAGTACGCTGGTTGAAGCGGCAAATTATTTTATCCAAACTTTGGTTGCCTACTTCCACAACACGAATTTTGCATGGCAGTAGCCACTTGTCTTCCATTTTTCTTCAATTCTAAATGCTATATGGCAGCTTGCTTGCCCTTTTGCAGATCTCAGCCATTAGTAAAGAATTCGCGAATTCGATTTGTTGTTCACGCTCGTTTAGCCATCCCTCTGATATCTCTTCAGCCTTACACACATTTTCTGGCATAAACCGTCATCTGAATTTGAATTTATTACCTGCGTCTTTAAGAGATTCGAAAGCAGAATCTTCTGAATTTCAGAGTTTACTTTCTTGGCGGAAAGAATGTTCATAGTTTGTGAAGACAGGGGAGGGGATTGAATCTAGTGCAGCTGTGGATGATACAATTTGGGGAACTCGTGTAGGGAGACGAAAATGAGGCCATTAAAAAAGGGAAAGCAAGGTCTGTCAAGTTGTGGCAACACGGCTATTAAACGTATTTTGCGGTTCCATCCCCATGATTGCAGAAGAATTCTGCAGAGCAGGAACGATTGTGGTGCAGTAGAGTACCCTATGGCCGCACGGTGGGAGAGGAGCCTTGCCCTCGGAAGGCGGCAACCCCTCTGATCTCCTCTTTCTCGCAGGAGGTGGCCACGACCAAGCCCTTTGCTACCCCGCCCATCCATTTCTTCTAGCAAAAAAGAAATAATTTGGGAGAGGTAGAGGTCGTTTATCTTAGTTTGGGCGCTAATTAATCGCTCATATTAACCACAACCATGTTGACCATAAAGAAGTGTCCCACTATTCTATCTAACTACCAGGAGGGCTCCGAAGGGCTTGGCTGCGGCCGCAACTGTTTAGGCCAGTGCTGTGTTCCAGGTAAATCTTTTAATTCCCTTTTTATCTTTCCAAGAATCACTTTTTCGCCGCTTAAAACAAAATCTGTTATTTTCTCTTCTGTTTTGCATATTTGGGATTTTAGTTTGGTTCATTTAATCCTACAAATCTACTCTATCCAAGAATTGTTTATTGATCGCTATTTTTGGGCTAAAAATTTGCCGAAGTTTGAGCCATGGCCATTCAATTTCTTTTTTTAAGTTTTTAATTTTATTTGACCCGCAGCGCCACCCTCTGCCAGCCCCACCGCCCCTCCCTTTGTCAACGTAGCAGCTTTTGATTGCCAAACTAGCGTAGCGTTTCCATTGAGTTTTCAGAGTTGGCAATGAATGGCAGTTTTATATTTTGCAATGCGAAGTCTGGAAGTATGTGGATTTAAAATGAAGTTTCTTGTTTTGCAACGTTGATTCCGACTTTGGCGGCTTTTTGTATGATTATTCAGCCTGTCAAATCTATTAATTTTATGAATCTCGGATATTATTTTCTACAATAGTGATTCCAGTCCCTGCCTTTAGTCTAGGATTTGTGTTCTAACGTGACACAGAAAAATCTTAATCTTAGCAATGAATAATTGTTTAATGCATATTCTGACATTTCAGAAAAATCCTCACTTCTGTTATCATATTGGACGTTAAAAACCGTATTCGCGCCTCAATGTTACGATTTCAGCAATTCCAATATTATGGGAAAGTTTCTACTGGCTTTATGAAAAAATTGACTGGAAAGGAGGGGCTCTGTTTTCTACACGCTTAGCTTAGCAGTTGTCTATAATGCGACTTTTTGACAGCCTTTTCGGCGGGTTTTTTCGGTCAAAATCCGGCAGCAATTTATTGGAATCGCAAGTTTGATAGCTAGTTTCTGCACAATCAAAGTGTCCCAGGGGTTTTCCAGGGTGCTGAATCCAAATATGCAGTTAAAAAACCATTTTAACTACAACAAATCAAGATTTAACCTCAATTTCTTCCGTCGGATTCCGTCACCAGAATCTCCAAAAAGTCGCATTATAGACAACTCCCTTAGCTTATCCCAGTTCGTTATGTTATAAAATTCCCTAAACACAGTTTTGGTTCGTTCGACTTATTGAGTTTTAATATTATCTGGCATGTTAATGGGGTATAATTTGATGGCATGATATTGTGGTTTATTTTAGGGCAATCAAGAATAAGACAATACCTTCTTGAGCATTAAGTCTTTGATTACAATTTCTGCATAATTCCGAGGGCAATCTCTGTTCTTGTGGTTCAGGTATACATTTCTTCAAGGGCAATCTCTGTGCTGTCAAACAATTTCACTCTTATGTTTGTGACTTGAGATCCATCGAAGGATATTTTGCTTTCAATGTATGTTTGGCTGCTGGTTCTCTGTTGTTTCAAAATTGTTGTGGTTAGTTGTCCTCAGAATTCGGTTAGAGAATGTATCTTTTTCATGCTAATTTTCTACATGTCTGCTTGCTCGTGGACCTTATGATGCACTTGGTTGGTTGTCTAATTGCCTTTTTCTGGACATTACTTTGCTCTAGTTTCGAATATTTATAATTTTCTGTTATTTTTCCCGATGATTTTTTTCAAATATATTTCGAAAAAGTTTGTTGATATATTGCTCAATGCAAACGTATTAAAATCACAGCAACATATCCCCAACATGGTTATACGATTATTGCTTCTTAGCAGTGATTTTTATGCTTCCATTTTATTTCAGGCTCCAAATTGCCTTTGTACACCTTCAAGAGAAGGCTTACCATTGCAGAGAAAGATGCAGTTAAAGATGCCAACATGGAAGATATTACTCTACTTGATGTTGTCCTTGTTAGGCAGGTGAGAATCATTTCTTATTGCTGGCTTTGGGGGGAATACATTATAAGGGAGTATGTCCTTATAAGAAACAGACATTACATTAATATTGATATCTTCTTTTCCATAATGACTCGCAGTGGGAGGAAAGGATGCAGAGGGGTCTGTTCCAATATGATGTTACTATTTGTGAAACCAAGGTGAGAATTATATTTAATTCATTTTTCAATTATCAGTTGTTTCAACCGTACCCTTTGTAGAATATTCTAGTCGTAATTTTTTTTCTTCCTGTGTACTGGGGTAACCCACTGGGCAGTTCCCTTCGGAATGGATGTTACCCGAAATAAACTCTTCGGAATGGATGTTACCCGAAATAAACTCGGTTAAGCTCTGAGCTTTGTCATGTGACTAATGAAAATAGAACCTGGGTGGGGAGAATAACATTCCATTAGTAAAACACTCTGACCAGCCCCAATTTACAATTTATTTTATCTTGAAGTTATGTTCGGTCAATTCTAATTTGGTTATGTTTTGACATGGATTATATCCACAAACTGTGTGGGGTAATAAAGTGCAGATCATCCCTGGAAAATATGGTTTCATTGCTCAGCTGAATGAAGGGCGTCATTTTATGAAACATCCTACTGAATTTCGAGTGGACAAGGTGCTGCAGGGCTTCGACCCCAGTAAATTCAATTTCACCAAAGTAGGCCAGGAAGAGGTGCTTTTCCGTTTTGAAGAAAGTGAAAAAAACAAAGTTCAGTATTTGGAAAAAGCCCGTCTTTGACAGTCCAAACGTGATTGCCATAAATGTAAGCAGAAATAACGATGATGGCAGCACCTTTTGATGCAGTGTTTGAGGTTTTTGACTATACTTTGATGCACTTCTGATGTTATTCTTTGTTATACTGCAGGTGAGTCCAATTGAATATGGGCATGTACTTCTTGTGCCTAGAGTATTGGACTGCTTGCCCCAACGCATTGACCATGATAGCTTGTTGTTAGCATTGCATTTAGCTGCCGAGGCTAGCAACCCATATTTTCGTCTTGGGTACAACAGCCTGGGAGCTTTTGTAACTATAAACCACCTGCATTTCCAGGTAAGACCACTGCTTTATAGCAACATTTGACTCTTTGCATATTAAAATTGTTTCTATGCACCTTTTGAACAAAAATAAGAAGTTAAAGAAGACTTCGTTTTGATTACAACTGTGATATCTGAAAATTGTGCAAATTAGCATGATGAATCAATGTGGCAGGCTTATTACCTTAACATTCCTTTCCCCATCGAAAAAGCACGTACAAAAAGAGTACCATGGAAGTCTGAGAAAGGCGGGGTCAATATCTTGGAGCTTCTCGACTATCCTGTAAGGGGCATACCTGTCTTTCCCTTCCCCTTTTTCATTTTGCTGCAGGAGGCATTAGCATTTTTCCCATTTTGCTACAGGAGGCATTAGCTTGGCTCCTTCAGAAGTCTGGAGAAAGCTGCTTCTTCTCAAGTCTGAACAAAGCTGCAAAGCAGTCTCAAACATATCATTCACAGGTGCGCATACTTAAATTATTCAGAAATGCGCATCTTATCCACTGCAACCACAATATTAAATCTATGCCCATTCTATTCATTGTCATCGTTTATCTGAAAAGGGTTACAAGAGATCCGGTAACTTAACGCTTTTCCAGCGACTTAAAGATCAGCCCAACATTAATGACTCGAGGCAGCCTACTAACCGTTAAAATAGATTATGTAATGTCCAAGAACAATTCTCGCGTCTCTCTTAGATTTGCAAGCAAGCTTGTTTAGGTTGGTTTTTTTAAGAGAAACCATGAATGTCGCTCGCTTTGTTTTATACATAGGTTGCCCTCTTTTTCATCTCACTACTTGCTCTTCGAAAAATATTGCATGATGATTCGTATTTTATTTTCCTTTAGTCCCAACGCCAACAATCCTTGATCTGATTCCTTGTTTCACAAAGCAAATAATTAATAACTGATACTATACTTCTACAGCACACAACAATTCAATATACAAATTTTATAAGGAATACTCTGGATTTCAGATACTTGAACTTAGCAACTATATATAGTCATGATGTAAGGAAAACTGGTGTGGTTGGTAGGGCTGTATTGGACTGTTAAAAACAGCTAGCTTATAACATTGTTTTATTGTCCAGAGACAATAAAAGAAAAATCTCAAGAGAAAAATGGGGTACTTACTATTGGACCATTTTAACGGGTACTTACTATTGGACCATCTTAACTACTTTCGGCCGCCTCTTCAAGAAAATAAGAAAAATAAGAAATCTGTTTCCAAGCCGCTTCTTTAAGAAAAATAAAAAATCTGTTGCCAAGTTTGATTTGATACTGTAGATTGAGGCTTTGTCGCTGAACATTTTGGAGCCAGGGTTCGAGGGGAGACATTTTCCTCAAATAAAATTAGATAATGCAACCATTTCAATGCCATTGTATACTTTGTTTCCTTGCGTTCAGAACAACCGATTCTTATTTTCTCTCAACTTCTTCGTATTTTCGCTGTGCTATTCTTCACGATGTCGCAGATTGGCATAGTGGAAATATGCACATAGACATCTGGGCAGCAATCGAGGCATACAGAAGCAATTAAGAAAACATGGTGTGGTTGAAAACACAGTTGTGGAGAGTGGATGCATGCAAGCCCACTTGGCAGTTCCTTTTATATTTTATTTTAAATTATTTCATTTAAAATGATTTATCGATTATTACATTTATTTATTTTAATTAATTTTGTTATTTTTTAGTTATACATATTAAAAAAAATGAATACCAACAACTTTACTCATGGATAACAATTTCTCTCTTGCAGTTAAGCTAAAGTATTTTTCTTTTAAAACACATTGACTTACACTGAGAGAACCGCGGCCGCCGACGATTATTTTTATTATTATTATAAAAATTAAAATGTTTTTCCTTTTAATTTAAAAAATATTAAAAATATAAAAATTATATTTTATATTAAAATAAATTAACTAAATTGGGAAA
>APFE030918881.1:0-89799 GCA_000404065.3 Pinus taeda | reverse complement strand
AAAGATAACCTGCACCAGAGAAGGGGGTTGGGCTGTTGGAAGAGAGCCAGGGAATTGGTTAATGCTCATGTCCAAAAATTTCAGCTTCCCCAGGGCGCTTAACACAGGGAACCTGCCGCTGAGGTTGTTGCCATTTAATTTGCGCTGAATGAGACTTGTCAGATTGCTAAATGTTGTAGCAATTATGCCATCTAGCAAGTTGTCATCGAGAGATAACTATTCCAAATTCAACAAAGAGGCGAGGGAACCAGGGATGTAGCTGGAGAAAGAATCATGGGAGAGTAGGAGTTGGATTAGGGTTGTGAGATTTCCAATGGAGGATGGAAGAAGGCGAAGGAAGGCAGTGGTGGTGGAGAACTTAATTGGCTGATGTTTGGCGGTAGAGTGTCGTTATATCCCGACTCGTCTAGAGTCACTTATGTTACTCTGCATCGCATCTCAAGCCATGGGTGCAAAGATCCCTGAAATGTGAATCACAGGGATAGGCTAAAAAATTCTTGGAGCTGAGGCACGATCCAGATTTAATATGATTAACATTTACTAAATCATTTAGGGCTTTGAGAGTCTCCACATCTCGTACCACTGTGAAATAACTGGGAAAAATGTGTGTGATAAAACGCAATACTTCTTCCACGTTTGGTTTATTTAGTTCACTGGAGGACGAAAATGAAGCCTGGGATTGGCTGGGATGAACAATGTTTGTCCAGCAAACTCCAAAAAGGGAACACCTCTGGTGTAATTAGTTATTGAAATTATGGTTAGTTTTTAGGGTTAAGTTTTATTAGTTTTGATGTCACAAGGTGCATGCCTCTTTTTTGAGGAAGCTAGATGCTTTCTCCTTTTAGAGTTAAGCTTTGTTTTTCTAAATTTGTAAATGACCAGTGTAGATCCATCTCATAATGGATCTATCATACACCAAGAGGGATCAAAACCCTTGACATACAAACTTTCCTTTTGGTGTAAAGAACTTGAGGAAATGTTTGCACCTCGAGGCATTTGGACCCTCTCGATGCATGATAGATCTGGGGTTAGATGGATCTAAGTTGGTTCCAGATCTGGGGTTAGATGGATCTAAGTTGGTTCCAATTGAGGGAAATAATGTCACATTTTTAGGTTATCATTATTGTGTATATGTTTGAGATAAAATTCAAAATTAACATTATATTTTCTTTGTTGGCATGACCATATCATTCTCTTCTTTATTTTGGTCTGTGTGGCTTTCCTTGAATGGTTTGTACGTCTTTGTTTGGATGTTTTGAGTGGTTTGTGTGTTTATGTGTTTGGATTCAAAAGGTAATTTTTTTGGAATGTTACAGTGGTTGTGTTATATTTTTATGTGTGTATATAACTGTTTATTAGTAATTAGTTGTTTATGAAGAAAGGAGACAATGTTGTCAATAGTTTGCAAGAAGATTGATATTGAACATCTATTTCATTTAATTTTAGGTATCACAACTTTTGACAATTAATTATTTCTAAATAGTGTTCCTCCAAATATTACAAAATATATTTTGAAGAGTAGTAATTTGCTGCATCAAGATTATTCTTGAAATAATTTGTTTTATTTTAATGTTTGAAATCATATATTTGATTCAAGAATATTTTGATGATTTTTTTAATCGATAGTCTAATTTCCAAAGTCAAGAAATAATGTATTTTTTAATATTTTTTAGTGAGTGACCAGAGTTGTCAATATTTACATTATTTGTTTCTCTAAACAATTATTACATCTCTTTTAAAAAAAAATTGATTTGCTTTGATATATATAAATATACATTTTCCTCTTAAATATTTTGAATACATTGTTGTATGCAACTATGCTATTAGTAATTTTGAATATATTTTGAATACATGTTGTTATCACTCTTTCAAATCTCCAAGGTTGAGGAAGAGTCCCGCTGAGGTAACCACATAACAATCTTTTGACTTGGTAGCTAGCCCTACAAAGCCAGAAAGGGCTTTCTCCAAAGGATCACAGCGAAGGGGGATCGATGGATTAGGGTCTTAGGTTAGATATAGTAGATTAGGGTTTTGATTTGATTTGATTGGGGTAATCACTAGATGCGTGAATTAGGTCAAAGAGTGAATTAGATTAGGACAAAAGAAAATCAGAATTGCAGACATCTGATGGGGCAAGGTAGGCAAGTATTTTCAACACCGCGTAGTATTTTAATGGAATGGTTTAGACTGATGAGGTGCTAACAAGAGCATGGAAATCATGAATTCCTTTTAAATTGAAGAAATGAAACAAATTATGATGATTTTCCCAAAACATAGCATAGGAGATGAATTCTTCTTATTATACTTGAAAATCAAACATATTTAGAAGTGAAATGGATGATGGAAAATACAAAACATTCACACATATGTAACTAAAGAAGAAACAATGTTAAAATACCATGCCATAGGAATCCTACCAAAATAGCTGCAACTCATCCAATATATTCCATACCAAAGTTTGAATACAAGAATACCTCTGATCCCTAGTACAACATCCAACTGAGTCCAACCTCTGAAAAAAGTGAAGAAAGGGAAGATATAAACTTCAAAACAAACTCCTCTCAACCTTAGGGGTCGAATCCATGAGCTAAGAAGTCATTCCACCAAAATCTAAACTGAAACCTAGAGTACAGGGAGGTCAAAGTGACTCCTCCCTAATTACAATGAAACTGATTCATTTGACTTTATGATGACATTTATCCAATTTAATTACCCTAGGTACTAACTTTAAAAGACATAATTACATTTATTTTAACCAATTACATCAATAAAACTTCATAAATTTTTTTGAGTAATCTGAGAAAGTGTGAAAAAGTAGAAAAATATCAGTTTCTGGTCCTATGCTCAGTGCGAGTGGTCTATGCATAGTGCCACCTTCTAGTTACGTTTTGAAAGGTTTCCGATGTCCAAATTGAGCTCAGGATAGCTGATTGGAAAGCCTGTCCTGCCTAGTTTTCAGAAATGTACCTGGTTCCAAAAAATGATAATATTTGACCCTCCAAAAATTTAATCTCCCAAGACTTATCCTATACAAAACCCCTAGCTGATAAAGAGGGCAAATATATAACTATAAAATTGCTTTCACATTTCTATAACTATGTAAATTGCGACTAATTATTTAGGTTAGGCTAATTCTCACCTCTAATTTGATGAAGTCTGGTGTAAGTCAAATTTTTATCAATTAAATATTATTTTCAACATTATAGTTCACCCATCTATTAAACAAATCCACTTAGTAAAGATCTCTATAACTTAGTTTTCCCATTTGGATTTCTAACCTAAAAATTTCCTCTTTGTCTCCTGCTCTTAAGTGCTGTACAATAGATGTAGTTTTGGTTTTAATATGTTCTTCAATTCTATTTAAATCACAACTATAATATAGTTACATTGTAATCTCATATTTTTTTTAGTGATTTAAATGATTACTTGAGCTACGGTTTATTCAATGGTTAACTACATCTTAAAATGAATATTACAATAATTTCCTCCCTAATTTCCGTAGATGTGTACGAGTTCATAACATTTCAATTCGTTTTGGTACTATAGACATTGTTATATTCCACCATTATTCAATTATTTAATCACGGACAATAGCTACAATACTATCACATATTTTTCCATTCAATATGAAAATAGAAATTACACTTTGAAAATAAGTTTGGAGAGCCCATGTTAAACAAAACTATGCATACTAAATAAAGCAGCCAAAACAATAAACCAAATGTGAAGAAAATTAATTATTTTACCATGCCTATGGATGATTAATAACAGAAAACATTATTTATTTTCATTGAAATCCATGTTGACTAACGAGATGGGCTAAAACACACCGTTTACAAATTAAAAGAGCAAAGAGATGATAAAAGAAGAGAAAATAAATTATTCAAGAAGTAGCCAATGTAACATTGTACATTTAGAGAAGTGGAAAGAAAGCCTCAAAAAGTGCAAATACAAATTTTATTAGAAAAATTTGGAAGATTGCACATAAATTTTATGCGGAAAAAATTGAATTGAATAGAAAGGCATATTAAGCCAATTTGATGAATCGTTCTCGGCCCTTTTTTAATTAAAGATTATTCTATTTGATATCCACTGAAGTTGTCGTTTGTGAGCTTCAATGACAGTATTGCTCTTGTTTGTCTCTGATGCCGCTGTGTTTGTCGATTTAAATTTCTTCGGAAAAGGTATACTTCTGGGGTTTTATGCCCTCGTCTTATGTTTGTGTTAGACATTTTGCAGATCAATTCGGTGAACAATTCACTGGAAAAGTGTCTGGTTGAGATATAATTTTGATGTGGAGCAATATCGATTATTTGTTGAGTCTAGAGGTTTATTACACATCTTAGTATGTTGTGTAAAAAAAAATTAAAAAATTAATGGAGCTCATCAAAAAATTGAATGTGACAAAAGTAGATCTTTGTGAAAAAAGAAAAAAAAAATCTTTCTGCTCATATTAAATTAGTATTTGAAATAGATTTATAAAGATAAATAGTTGAATAAGATCCGGAACAATATCGATTGCTTGTAAATAGTTGAATGAGAGATTCTTGTGGGGAAGGAGGACAAAATAGGAGCAATGCACACACCCGAGCACAAAGATTGATCTCTAATGCCATCAATAGAGCTCCATCTCACCAAGCCGTGGTGTCGTGGGGATAGCGGAGTTCCAACACAAAATAAAAACATAAAAATATCGTGGTCACATGGAAATAGCAAAGGTCCAACAAACTCCAAATAAGAATAGGAAAGGGTGATGCGGTGGGGATAGGATATATCCAACACACTGATTTTTTTAAATATATTTGAGATAGTCGATCTCCAATGTCTAGTATGATTTTTGAAAAACAAATTATACAAATAACGATCGTAATTTTGATACCATTTAATACAAATGCTTACCAAAACATGACGAAGAATATCCACGATGAATCTACTGGATAAGATGGTAGACAAACAATAAACATCCAAAATTATTTGAAATAAATTAAGATGTAATTGATTTTGTACATAGATAATACCAGTGATCGAATCAACCAATTCTACAAAGTGAGACTTACCTCATTAAACTAAATGTCTGAACAATCACAGAAGCAGATTTTTTTTCAAGTATATTCAACATAAATCATGACAGTATGCAGTTATACGTTTGGGATTATGCACGTGATCCTAGAGCACTGAGCTGCCATTTCATTGTTCATAGAAATCATAATAAAATGCAATTATATCTTCAAAATGATCAATCGAAACATAATCAGAAATATTATGGTCATAAGCAATTATCGGTTTAAATTTATGAATCGAATCACAATGAGAAATATAAAACCTTTAGCATTATGGTTTTTTAAGTAACTCATGCAGTGATCACTTCACATTTACATGTTGCCGAGCCCGAAATTATACTAGTATTTTTAAACTGCCATGTAGTAGAATAAATAAAATTCATCAGTAATTTGCTCTGAACATCGCTTTAACATTTTTTTCTCGGGTTACTAGGCTGAGCTTAGGCCAGGACTGGCCGTTTATTGAATGGAAGAATAACTATCAACTCATAACATAGGATAGTTAGGATTGTCCCAGGCTTAACATCACCCAAGTTGGAAACCATCAATGTCCTCCTCCTGGGCTTGGACTGGAACGCAGCTTGCGCTTCTGGCTCTTTTTCTGCTGCATGTGATCATCTCCATTGCTGTGACGGGATTCGCGGACGTCGACATTTACTGTTTGAAATTTAGGCTTGATCATCTGCATGTGACTGACCTCGGGCCTATGACTGGATGTGGAGAGCCGCTCTTTTGTCGCTATGGAGTTTACACTTACAGTAGGTCTGAGTCCAGGCGGTGTCACTGGGCCCTTGGGAAATAAATTGAATACGCCCATCGCTTTGTTCGATACAGACGATTCGATTTTCTTCGTCTTCTGAACACTCGGGCTAATTCTGGACGATACCTTGTTCTCGTCGCTGGCAGTATTGGCCGATGGGCTTCTTTCTTGATCATACTCGATCGCATCATTCTCCACATGAACGTTGGCAGTGTTTAGGCCCTTGGAATTGACATGAGGATCGAAGGCCGGGGGATTGCCAGTAGGGATCATAGGGCTATTCAACATGATCAACCTGCCATTGCTTCGGCCTGCAATGAGCAGGAACGAGATCATAATCAGGAGTGCCATTATACCGCTCTTCATCACAAAGTTCAGTGATAACAGATAAACGATAGATTATGTGGGAGGGAAGTACACTGTTAGCAGATGAGCGATATGATATCCGATGAATTTGGAAGTAGAGAATGTCAGTATAGTAAGGAGAGAACTCTGAGAGTTTGCAAGAGTTGGATTGTGAGTGATACAAAGCAATACGAGTACTTATAAAGCAGTGGATGGTACGAGCAAATGCGCTCACTGCTCAATCCTTGGTTCACCGCAATCTCCGTCGTCGGTGCGTTTTGACTACCCTGTTGCAAACCCGAAGCGCTGCTTTGATATCTGAACTCTTTTATTTTTTTCCACTAGTTGGTAGCTCTGAGGAGTGCTTAGGTGTCGCACTGGCTCCCACAGCATTGAAGTAGTGATCAGATCGCTGGTGGAAAATTTTATATCTTAACGTAAGCAAATCCAGAGTTACAACTCCCATTGTCAACATAGGCATGGTGCTGAGAAATTGCCCGAAGGGTTTGGACGGGCGATTAGTGACTTTATTATCCTATAAGGACACGCCTGTACTGGTCATCAAGGCTTCTCGAACTTCAGCTTTATTGACCCGACTGTAACATGGTTGTAAGAGCTGCCATGTTTGGTCGGCCAGCGCCATAGTGCCAGTGGCAGTCAAATTTATAATGATAACGTTAGCATGCAAGGCCAGATAATCCAGAACAGCTTGTCGCTGCACAGTCAAATAAACAGTTTCTACTCCAAGTAAAACAAGAGGAAACTTCTTCGGAACAACTTTTGAGAAGACTGTATTCTCGTTGCCGGACACACCATCAATGTTATTTTTCACTGCGATGTAATTTTCCAAGTTCTAGGTCTATGAAATGATTCCGGTCCAAAAGAGGAAGGAAGAAATGTTCTCATATAAGTTGGAAGATAGGACAATAATTTCAATCTGTCATGATTGGGCGGTGTAGAAAAACGTGAGCGCTGTACAACTAGGCTGAAGCCAAAATTTTCATGTTCATATTATAGTGTATGGTTAAATTTTCATGTTCATATTATAGTGTATGGTTTTTGAAGATTCTAGAGGGTAGTTGAGAAATGGGTGAACGCTAAATGGTGGAATCTACAACTAAGGTTAATTTAATGTTTTCATGGACATATTATATAGTATATGGTATCTACAACTAAGGTTAATTTAATGTTTTCATGGACATATTATATAGTATATGGTTTTTTGAATGCTCCAGAGGGTCGGCACTTAATGTTTGATTGGCATCATAAATTTTATGAAGAGTTGTTTTTAGTGTGATTTTTTTGGAGTTTTTTTTGTTTAAATAACTAAAAAAAATTGTGGTGAAATCTTGATTTATGTTATTTAAACTAATTTTTTGACTGTATATATAGGTTCAGCACCCTAAAAAACCCTGGGTCAATTTTATTGTGCAGATTACCTACTAAACTTGTGATTTCAATAAATTCCTACCAAATTTTAAAAAAATTAAATCTTAAAAATCCATAAATTTTTTTTAAAAAAACCACACTAAAAACTAGTTTTATAATTACTTTTTAATGATAAATTCATTTTAAAACCATGCTGTTCCTGTTAGGAACTATTGGTTTAAATAAAATCTTGTGAATACTTATGTGAAACCACAAATGACAACAGACTTCCACCGAGAGAAAAAAGGAACGCAATTTCACTTGACTGACTTTGATAGAAAAATAGTGACAGATAATTGAATGCAAAGTATACCCTACTTGACTTCCGTTCTAGAAGCACGAAATCGCAAGAGTGCAACACGGAACCCAGGCGGTAGAAAGTCAGAAGTTATCTTCATTTTCCGATATTATGAGGAACAAATTTGTTGTAAAGTATGGCCTACTTGACTTTAGTCTTAAATGGACGAGATTGAAAAAATGCGACACGAAACCAAATCAGTCAAAAGTTGGAAGTTATCTTCTTCTTTACGTATTAACAACTTTCGAATGGACTCTGATTTCATTACAACGATTACGACTGATTTTATATTCCAAATGTTGTTATAGGCTAAGTTCAGAACTCTGGTATGGACTCTGCTTTGATTAGAGAATAATTTTATATCTACAATATTCCTACAGACTCAACGTTGGATTTTGATTTGATTATAGATTTAAGTTACAGGAGGGCCCGCTTCTAAAGTTAATCATTGATTTTGTGAATTTATATGGACAATGTTGTTATATTCACAACGTTGGAGTTTAATGAATACTTCAATTTACACTGGAAATAGTCATGCTTATTCAAATATTTTGAGAGTAGTAAAAAATACTTGATATTTTTATATTTTATGATATATTAGTCCAAAATTTATTTTTCATTGTTTTAAATTTTTTAATAATAATAATATAAAGTTGTTGAGATTAGAATAGGGATGTAAAAGTTTATTTAAATCTTATATTTTATCAAATATCAGAAATTTAAATAAAATTAATTGAAAATAGATGTGTGGATATCTATTTCATTATTTTAATATAGAAAAAAATGTTAAAATACCAATTAAATGTTGTACACAATAAAATTTTTATTAAATGAGATTATAAAAAATAAATTTTTTTTTTTTTTTTTTTTTTTTTTTTTTTTTTTTTTTTTTTTTTTTTTTTTAATAAGAAATAATCAATGAAATTACTATTAATATATAAATACAAAAATTCATGTAATTTGTTGATAAAATAACAATTTATTTGGCAGCCTAAAAAATTTTGCATATGAAGAAAATTTGATCTTTCTAAACTCATATTGATCGACTTAAGATGAAGTATGTGCTGTATATATATTCAGTTGTATTATTTACGAGCTGCAATATACCGTGTTTACATTGAAAATCAATTTTACAAATTTGATCATAATACTGAAATCTTGAAATAATTTGACTTAATTTTTTAACTAGCAATATAAAAATTTAAAATTTAAAAACATTATTAGATTCATAGTTAATATAAATATCTTTCAACTTTAATACTTTAATTATTTAAATTTATAGTAATATCTCATATCGACCATTACAATTTGAGATATACGCAAACTTCGTGGCATTAACAATTTTTGTTTTATATAAAATAAAAATTTAATTATTTATATTCATAGGTGTTTTTTTGGTATTTATAAGAGTTAATAATTGAGTTGTTTTTATACGTATAGGTGAATAGGGTCTTTTTCCACATAAACTTTATTTTCATGGTTTTTGGTTTTTGTATATAACAAATTTCTTCTTACCTAACACTTTATATTTTACCTTTTTTATATAATACTTTATTTTATCTCTTTAAATATAATACAAATTGGGGTATTTGAGCCTCAAACCTTTTTTTACATAACAGTTCACTTCATGACAACTTCATTTTCATGGACTCACTCCTCACACAGAACACTCATTTGAGGACATCGTCCTCGACATAAAACTTCCATTTTAGTGGTGTCCGCACATAACACTTCCAATTCATATAATATAATATATATATATAACTATATATATATACACACGTACAGGGGTAATTTGAGCCTTGATCACATGTCTACATAATACTTCATTCATGACCAAATTGCAACTACTATCCCTCAAATATGTTGTTTTCAATATATTATATAAAATTAAATTTCTACATCTTGCATCATTTATATTTAACTATTAAAAATATTTTTTAAAAATGAACCAAATTTTTTATTTCATGAGGAAAAAATATATATTCATGAGGATGAATATACATGTTGCATCTCATTGAGGAAATATACTAAGAGCTTCATATTGTAAGCCTTACAATATGAAAAAATATAGACCACCTATAAAATAATTTTTAGAACATATAACTATGCATGAAATACTTGCAGATGAATAATTTTTTTTGGGAATTATAATAACAATATTGAGACAAAAATAGAGTGAATAAAAGTAATAGAGAAGAAAGGCAATGATTAGGAAAATAAATATGTGGAGTTGTGAAAAAATACATACCCAAATTTAGTGTTGAAAGTCCTAATTTGGTGAGAACTAGCTTCTTTTGAGAGATAGTCAACCTTGATGTTCAACTCACCTCTAGAGGAATATGTTGAGATGAAAACCATTGGAAAGTGGAAATTAACTCTTTTATTTGTACAAGGATAATATCCAAGGATATATTTTCTGCCCAATTAGTGAAAAAAATTGAATCGCCCAAAACCTATCTCCTTTTCACATATTTCAACATTGCAATAGATGTAGAGGATGTAAGAGTAATGAATTCATCCCATTTTGTCAAACCTATACTAGGAACACAAAAATAATTAAGGGGTGATTTTGACTCAAATGAGTAAATATCCCAATGCTACAAATAGAGTAGCATTTACTAACACCATGAAAATAACCCATGCCATTTGACACCTATAACATTTTTTTCTTTTACTCCACCCTAAATAAATTACATTACATTATGAATAAAATTGTAACAATCTAAGGGGGACCAAACTTGTCCTTGAAGATACAAGAGTTATGAGGCCGTTAGATTTGACTAACAAAAGCACAAGGAAAACCTTCAAAACTTTAATTGATTTGTCTTTAAGACATTATTTATAAATTCTTATAGCCCAAATTTTTGCCAACGATCATTTTCTTTAAAATTAGCTAAACAAATCCTTAGAACCAACATTAAATATGGCCCCATCCAAACCTTTTTCAGACCATTATCACATTTCAAAATTTTGTTATTCAATGAAGGCCAATGATACGAGTTTATTAAGGAAACAAAATGAAATATAGATTACTAATTAAAAACACAAAGATAAAATGAAACTTTACTTCAGTTAAATAATCGAAAATGACTTTAAAAGTATACAAGTAGAATGAAAGAAAACTAGCTCAAATGATGGTAGGTTATCTTTCACAAGATATGTGACAACTACACACCTTTGAGAATTGTATTAGAATGAGGCTCTTAGGTCCTTTTATCATGAGGAATTAATTAAAAAACCATAAACATTGAAAAACCTAACCCTAGGAAATGAAGTGCCAAAGGATTATCCTTGATTGAGTAAGATGGAATGTCAACTTCTTGGGGTTGTAATTTTGGCATAGGATCTTTGTTTGGCATGCAAAATAACCTGTTAGAAAGGTCTATCCAAGTAGTACAGTTTCTGACTACAATGGTAATCATAGAATGTTGGTGGCCCATCTCCCTAAAAAACATTGCTTAGGCCCTCAAAACAGCTCCAAAAGTTCAAAACCTGTAAATTGCCAAAAACATGAAATTGCTAAAATAGAAAATTGTGTTGTGACTAGGTTAATAGGTGGGTGTCCACCGATATCCACCTAAACCAGTCCTCCCCCCTTAGGAAGGAATGCCTTTCATTGCATTGAGTAGGGAAAATTTTAACGATGGGAAATTATCTCGAACTTTAAAAACATTGGTGAATATCACTATTCCCTAATATGTAAACTATAAAATGTTTATTGATGTATTTGTAAAATTATTCAAATTTATAATTATTTAATATATAGTATATATATAATTTTGGTGATTTTGAAGGTAAAATAATTTTAAATTGTAAAATTATGGAGAATCATTTTTATAAAAAATAGAAATTCGAGAATATTTTTTGTGGAAAACTCATGGAAAATTATCCCACCTTCGAATATTAGCCCCAAAAATTTTCCATGACATTGAGTTCCTTCTTTAGATAGGAAAACGTGTTCTAAACATACTCACTATAGAGCTAATTTCTTGGTGTATAAGATGACTTACTTTGACAACCCAATACAACTCTATCTTGTGTTCGCTACTAAGCTTAAGTTGTGTGTCCACGATCTAATGAGTTGTGGTTTATTCAATGCAATCTGGGTTGAACACTATTGGTGGCAATTGGCTTTCTATTTTTGATGTGTCCAATAATGGTGGATAGTACAACCAAAGGACATATACATTAAACACTACGTGTAGGCCAAGGAAGAGGGTAATACTTAGTTCAAAACCATTCTCGCACATAGGGTTGGTGATGGTGTAAGGTCCATAGCACAGTGGTTGAAGCTTCTAATGGGCCCTTGTAAGGTATTCCTTCGATAAATGTAGCTAAGGCTTGTCTCAACCAGAAACTTATGTGGAATCCAATGATAATAAACACATATTTTGTACTTATAGTTCATTTTTCTCAATATATCATAGAGCAACTAGAAAATATGTAGAATTCATTCAATAAACATGGTAGCTCTATTGGCTTCAAATTGAGCATGTCAAAATTTGGCCTGCATACTTGCTCGGGAAAGTGCAAAACTGATGGGACCCAATGGTTGAAATCCCATGCCACCTAAAAGGTCCTTTGGCTAATTAACCTATGAAGAAAAGTATAGTAGTTATGTGTACTTCTTGAATAAATATTCCACCAATAACATTAATAGGGGAAATTTTCTAAAACTCAAATGGTTGTTGCAGGTCTTACAAGGTGAGGGACTAGTGCAGAGAAAAAGTGATTTTTTATCTCATCAAACACCATTTGTTGTGATTCAAACAATTTTTTGTTCCTCTCCCTTATTTACTTGACTTAAAGGACAATCGATATATGAGAAACCCAACACAAACCTTCAGTAGAAGTTAGCAAGGCATTGAAGATGTGAAGCTCCGTTAGAGTCATCGAGGCCTACCAAACCCAAATGACTTATATCTTGGATAGATCCACATGAACTCATTGCGCATCCATAATATACCTCAGGTTTTAGACCTTTTCCATGATGAAAGATCATTTTTCCATGTTAGCACACAAGTTGTTCAACTACAGAGTGATGAGGACCTATTCTATATGCTGCAGGTGTTCTTCTTAACTCTAGCTGAAGATGAGGATATCATCCAAATATAAAACCAAAAATAATTTAGTTAAACGATGAAATATATCATCCATCATCCTCATGAAAATTCATGGGGAATTTGTGAGACCAAAAGGCATGACCAACCATTCAAAAGGGCCCTCCTTCGACTTGAAAGTAGTCTTCTGCACATCAGTTGGTTTTACTGAGACATGGTGGTATCTATAATTGAAATCAATCTTATTGAAATATTTGCCCCCATGAGATAGTACAGAATATCATCAGTCTAAGGAATCGAGTATTGATTCCTCAGTGTGATTTTTTTAGAACCAGATAATTAATGAAAAGTTTCTAGGTCCCATATTACTTTCGCAGAAGCATAATTGGGCTTCCACAGGGTGAGGAGGTTTTTCAAATTCGTCATGCTTTGGAGTATATCTTGAATCTATTGCCTGATTTAATCATTATTCAGGAGAGAGCAATAATAGATTGTACCATTACATAGTGGTGCACTGGGCATCAAGTTGATTGAATGCTTGACCTGACTATGTAGAGTTACCCCCATGGGTGATGAGAAGATGCCTTTATATTTTTCCATTGTATTATTAACCAACCATTGTTTCTTATAGGAGAAATGTGTGTAGGTTTTGGATGTGGCCACAACATTCCCATTACTTTGACAGTGAATTGTGAGGAAGATAAATTTCCTAGTGAATGAGATGATCCTACTAATTTCCTTAGTAGATATCAAAGAAATGGAAGTAGGAAACACTGCCTTTGATATTTTGTATAGTTGTCTACCCAAAGTAAGAATAACACTACAGGGTCTAAATTCATACACTACATGTCACTTCCATAAATATGGTTAGCCTAATAGAACATCAATAACTTTGAGGAGAGAAACATCACACAACGCCTCATCCATGAAACACTTGATGTTGTAGGGAAGCTAAAATTGTTGTGTAACATGGAGATATCGCCATTGGTAGTCACCCAATGGTGTATGGTTGTGGGTATGGCATTGTAGACAGGACCAACAACATAATTACCTCTATCGAGATGAGGTTATTTTGACTCCAACTATTGACAATGAAATGCATAGAGCACCATTCACACACATTTGTTTTTCAAGGAGGTGTTCACCTTCCTCTCGATCTTCAACCTCACTTTGATGGACCCTAGTGCTAGCAACATTAGCATTGGGTTCTTCATCATTTCTTTGTGTTCCCTTATCTAGGCTTTGCTAAGAGTCTAAACCTCTATCTGATTCAAAATCCTTTGGCTCATCCAAAAATGACTGGTTTGTGTGGAATGTATTGGTGTTATGAATGGGGCTCTTATGGAACTTACACCACTTTCTTATGTCTTTTATTTGACTAACCAATACCATTCTTGATTTGTGACATCAATGGTTTTGATGAGGTGGTACTACATATATATTATAATATATATATATAATAATATATAGATATATATTATATATATATATATATATATATATATTATATATATATATATATTATATATAGATATCTCATTTGTTATACAATTTGGGGGATGCCCTTACCATGCTTCTCTTGTGAAGGGTTTCTAGATCGAAAGTCTCACTTCTCCTATTTAATTTTTTTCTCAATTTTGATAGCATATATGTATATTGCACCAAGTGAGGAGATTTTTTCAGAAGTCCATTCATATATAAGTGTAAGTATGAAAACAACCATTATACATGAGTACAATATTTTTATCAGAGTCTTTCATAACCAAATTGGTGTGCAAGGTATGAGAGATATTTGTGAAATTTGGGACTGCTTGGTTCCTTCCCTCCATATTGTGGCACATATAATGCACTCGACTTCATAATGGTCAAAAGGGTAATATTGTTCCTTAAAAACATAGCTAAAGGAGTCCCAAGTGGGTGTGTCTGCAAATTATGTGGATGCTTCTATGGCCCTTTTCTCAGACTAATGTTTCCACCAATCCTTGACATGGGGAGTGGCCTTAGGGATTTCAAAGATAATATTTTCTCTATCAAAAAATTGAGGACTAAAAACTGCCCTTCTCACAGATTTAACTATTTTTTTAGATCACATGCATCTATCAAATTATAAAATATAATAATACTTAAATTAACTTGTACCATAAATGGGGCGACGCCTCAAAAGTTACCAATTAATGATGATGTGTTTCCTATTAGCATCAGTTAAAGGATCTAAGAAAAATTATGCACAATTTTATTCTTTGGTCACTTGAGGGCTTCTTTGAGAAATAGTTTAATAGAATATCTTGCTCCATTATCTTTCTTTTCCTCCACCATGGGAGGCCATCAAGGATGATGAGGATGATCTTGCAAGGGCTTCATCAATTTTATTCCCAACTCTTATACTTTGAACTCGTTGTGGTCAAGCACAAGAAAATAGAGAAAGAGGATATGAATCATATACCGTTGATCCGAATTTATAAAGGGAACAAAATGAAATACATATCACTAACTAAAAACATAGAGATACAATCTAACTTGAATTCAATTAAATAATGGAAAATGTTGAAAATTGTCTGCAAGTATAATGAGAGAAAACTATCTTGAATGGTGGGGATGTGAAAGTTGGTTTTCCGTCAACTAAAAATTAAAAATTATGTTCTAAATAGAAAAATAATGTTGGCTATAATAAAAAAAATGAATAGAAGTAAAAAAATGTATGAGTAAGATGATTAAATCTTATGCTTTACAAAAATATTTCAAAGAGATTTAAATCAACTATTTGAGATCAATGTTAACTAACTTATGTTGATATCAAATTCATATATATCTATATATATATAGAAAAAATTTGTTAAAATAAACATTCTAATGTTGTATATTAAAAACTATTTAACGTGAGTGTTATAATTAAAATATTTTAATAAGGAAATAATAATGACATATACTTAAAACTACATTATAATAAAAATCATTTTAATTTGAGTGATGTAAAATATTTTTATGTAATTAGGTATATATTGTACATCATTATTATATATATATATATATATATATATATCATATATATATATTATAGATGATAGATAGATTCATGAAAAAAATAACTTTTATGGTTAAAATGTTTATTTGGTCCTATATACTCTATTTAACATTCAAAAATACAATTTAAACAAGGAAAAATAACACATTGTGTTTTTCACTCTAAAGAAGTTTTCACATGAAGAAATTTGATTCTTCTAGGCTCATGTTTGATCCGTAGTTAAGATGGATCTATGCTAGTAAAATATTCAATTAAATTATTTGGCTACAAATATATCCTTTGTCACATTCACGATCAATTTTACAAATTTCTTAGTAATATTGATATATTCAACTAACTTCACTTTATTTTTTAACTAACAATATAAAAATAAAGAATTAAAATACATTCGTAATTAATTGAATTCATAGTTAATATAAATATCCTACAACTTTAATTATTTAAATTTATAGTAATATCTCATAACGACCATTACAATTTGAGATATACACAACTTTCATGGCATTTCAACATTTTTTATAGTAAATAAAAATTTAAGTATTTATGTTTATAGGGTTTTTTTTGGTATTTATAAGAATTAACAATTGGGTTGTTCTCATAGGCATAGGTGAATAGGGGCCTCCTCCCATATAACACTTCATTTTCATGGCCTTCTGTCCTCACATATAACAAACCTCCTATCACATAACACTTCATATTTTACCTCCTCGCACATAACACTTTATTTTACCTCCTCGCTTCTAATGCAAATAGGGGCATTTGAGGCTAAAACCTCCTCCTACATAGCCATTAATTTTTTGGACACTTCATTTTACCTCCTTGCACATAACATGAATAGGGTCATTTAAACCTCAAACCTCCTCCGACATATTACACTTCATTTTCATGGCACTCGCTCCTCACATATAACACTTCACCTCATAATCATTTATAGCTATAGTTATTTAAGCATGATTAATTTATTTAAGCTACTTTCACACACACACACACACACACACACACACACACACACACACACACACACACACACACATCACACACGTTCACATGTACCATCGGGGATTTGAGCCTTTATTAAAATTTTTTACATAATACTTCATAACACACGACATTTTCCAATTGCACACTATCCCTGAAATATTGTGTTTTCAATATATTATATAAATTAAATGTGTACATGCATTATTTAATATTTAACTATTCAATATTTTTTTTAAATGAATGGAATCTTTTATTTCATGAGGAAAAAATATATATTCATGAGGATCAGTATACATGTATCAACTCATTGAGGAAATATGCTAAGAGCTTCATATTGTAAACCTTACAGTATCAAAAAATAAAGACTTCCTATAAAATAAATTTTAGAACTTACAGTTATGCATGAAATACTTGTAGATAAATAAAAACCTTAGGGAATTTTAATAACAACGTTGAGACAAAAATAGAGTGCCTAAAAGGGATAGAGAGGAAAAGCAATGATTAGAAAAAGAAATATGTGTAGTTGTGAGCAAATCCATACCCAAATTTAGTTATGTTGAAAGTCCTAATTTGGAGAGAACTAGCTTCTTTTGAGAGATAGTAAACGTTGATGTTCAACTCACCTCTAGAAGAATATGTTGAGATGAAAACCATTGGAAAGAGGAAAATGACTCTTTTATTTCTACAAGGATAAGATGCAAGGCTATATTTTCTACCCAATTAATGAAAAAAATTGAATTGCCCAAACCCTGCCTCCTTTTCACATATTTTAGCATTGCAATAGACAGAAAGGATCTAAGAGTAATGAATTCATCCCATTTTGTCAATCCTATACTAGGAACAAAAAATATTGAAAGGGTGATTTTGACTCAAACGAGTGAATGTGCCAATCCCACAAATGGACGAGTGGCATTGACTAACAACATGAAAATAACCCATTTCGTTCGACTCCTTGAACTTTTTTCTTTTATTCCACAGTAAAAAAATTACATTACATTAAGAATAAAAGTGTAATAATATAAAGAGGAACAAACTTGTCTTTCAAGATACAAGAGTTATGAGGCTGTTAGATATGACTAACAAAAACAAAAGGAAACCCTTCAAAACTTTAATTGATTTGTCTTTAAGACATCATTTATACATTCTTATATGTTAGGTCCCTATACTACTAGTGTAGCCCCTTATTTTTATTAGTGCAACCCCGTTATGGTATTGTTGTCCCCATGTAGTCCCCGTGTTATTATTGTGCCCCATGGAAACCCACTATTGTTATTGTTGTGCCCCTACAATATTATTGTTATGTAGGCTCTGAATATATTTGGATCACTTAGACTCCTATATATAGAAAGGAGATATTTTCATTTGTATTATCCAAGAATTGTTCACTTGTGTAATGTAAAGGAGGTTTCCCCCTCGAAGAGGCTAATTTTTAAGTCGTTGATGTATTTTTCAATCTTTTTGTGAGATTGTTTCATAAAATTTGGGACCAGAGTTTTGGATTCTAGGGTTTCACTGCTCCAAACAAGTCATCATGAAATTTTCTTCGTAACTTTTTCGCTACGATGTTTCAAAAGCTAAAAAAAAACCCCTTTTGAAACAAAATTGTTCTAAACATTGGTTCTGAATTTCAGATATTGTCTTGCTATATGTTCAGAGGTATGATCTGGGGAAGTTAGGGTTTTGGAAGGCTCCTAAATTACATCCCAAACAAGTGACCTCGGGAAAAGCGTCATAAATTTCTCTCTGAGCATCAGATTGAAATTTCGTAAAAAGTTAAAGAAAGAGGATAACGGGTAGCTTTCTGTGTATCTATTATAGGTCCTAAGGTTGAAACAATGATGCGTGTAACTTCATAAAATTTCCCTCTACCGAACCAATTTATAATCAGGTCACCATAGGAGATTGGGCATAACTCTTTCTTGGAGAATCCAATTTCGACATACTGGTGGCATTGGAAAGAGGACACAAAGGGATACTACATGTCACAATTTCAAACCTTGGAGATCTAAAATTTCAGATATACAGTAGATTCAAGGTTGAGCTACTAAAATAAAGAAACAGAATGACTCGAATCAAGAAAATAGAAACACCTAGTAAGAAAAATTGGATGGATGATTTCAAGAATCTGGTCGAAGCTAAGATAAATACTCTTATATGTTTCATAGAATCTAATAACAATGGTAGGGAAGCAAATTTGAAGAAAGACATGGAATATTTGAAGAACAACATAGAAAGTTTGAAGGAAAGTGGGACAAAGTTGGTACAAGAAAGGCCTCCTAATGATGAAAAGGTAGTAGAGGAAACTCGTGATGAGAAAAAAAAAAATCTTAATCATCATTTCATAGAATCTAACATTGAATTGAAGACCCACCATATTCTAAAGATCAATATAAGGAATTTTGATGGGAAGGATCCCATAACATGGATACTGCAGATGGAGAAATATTTTTATCTACCTAATGTGAAACTGTTACAAAGGGTATGTATTGCATCTTTATATTTAGAACGGAATCAGTTTTTATGGTATAAATGGATTTGTTCTCGTAAACCACTTGTCACTTGGTCAATGTTCATGGAGGAAATGATAGCACATTATGAGGATACAAAGAGAAACACCTTCTTTAGCCAATTGGTAAATCTCAAACAAAAGGGTTCAATGGCAAAGCACATTGAGGACTTCCAAAAATTGAATATAAGGGTAAATGGTATTCTAGAGAAGCATAGGATTGATGTCTTCATAAGGACTTTAAAGGATAACAATCAACATGAGGTTTGTCTTTTAGAACCTGATTCATTGGAGAAGCCATTTAGGTTGACAAGAAAAATTCAAAGCAAAATTATGGCAACAAGAAACCCTACCACTCACAATTATAAAGATGGAAGTGTTGTTTCTCCTAGCCTTCCACAACCTACAAGGTTGACACCACAAAAATTGGAAGAAAAATGAGAAAATGACATTTGTTATAGTTGTGATAGAAAATAAGGTCATAAGTGTGCTGAGAAGAAATTATTTTTTATTGATTGTAAAGAGGAGGAAGAAAAGGATAAAGAAATGTCAAAAGAAGAGGATATACACCAGGAACCAACCCCGGAGAAAGAAGAAATGAATCCAACCATATTTTGTAATGCATTGGTGGGAATTACCACTCCTCAAACTCTCAGGATAGAAGGACATATCAAGAAGAAAAAGGTTAACCTCACTTTCACGTAGAATCGAATGAAACCACAAGCACATAAACATCACAGCGAAAGAAGTCTTGACATAGGAGACAAGGTATTTTATTGACTACAACCATATAAAGAAATGTCCCTCAAACAAGCTAAGAAGGCTAATAAATTATCACCAAAGTACTATGGTCCTTATAAAGTGCTACAAAAGATTGGTACTATGGCATACAAATTAGAGCTCCTTCACCTTACCGAGTGCCCCTAGTTTTCCATGTTTCATGCTTAAATAAGGTTATACGTGAGAAGGTCGGAGTACAAACAATATTGTCGGAACTTGACGAGGAAGGAAAAATTATATTTGAACCTGAAGTAGCCACGAAACAAGTACCTGATAGCTACGAAATCGATCAATTTCGGAGTATCTCATCAAGTGGAACAACTTACCCTCTTAATATTCCACATGGGAGGATGAGAATTTTATACAAAAGCATCGATAACTAATCAAACATTGTGGACAACACTTTTTCAAGAAGAGGGGCATGTTAGGTCCCTGTACTACTAGTGTAGCCCCTTATTGTTTTTAGTACAACCCCCTTATGGTATTGTTGTGCCCATGTAGTCCCCGTGTTATTGTTGTGCCCCATAGAAGCCCACTATTGTTATTTTTGTGCCCCTACAATATTATTGATATGTAGGCTCTGATTATGTTGGGACCACTTAGACTCATATCTATAGAAAGGAGGTATTGTCATTTGTATCATCCAAGAATTGTTCATCTGTGTAATGTAAAGGATATTGCCCCCTCAAAGAGGCTAATTTTTAAGTTGTTGATATATCTTTTATATATTTTTGTTTGCTGGTTTCATAACATTATAGCCCAAATTTTGGCCAACTATCTGTTTCTTTAAAATTAGCTAAAACAATCTTTCAAACCAACATTAAATATGGCTCCATCCAACACTTTTTTAGACCATTATCCCATTTGAAAAGTTTGTTATTCAACAAAGTCCAATGATATGATTCTATTAAGGGAATGAAATGAAATAGAGATTACTAACTAAAAATGCAAAGATACAACGAAACTTTATTTCAATTAAATAATGGGAAATGACCTTAAAAGTATACAAGTAGAATGAAAGAAAAATTTCTCGAACGATGGTAGGTTATCTTTGAAAAGATATGTGGCAACAACGCACCTTCTAGAGTTGTATTACAATGAGGCTTTGAGGCCCTTTTATCATGAAGAATGAATAAGAGAACCATAAAAATTGAAAACATACCCCTAGGAAATGAAGTGCCAAAGGCTTATGGGCCTCGATTGAGTAAGATGGAATGTCAACTTCTCTGGGTCATTATTTTGGCATATGATCTTCGTTTGGCATGAAAAGTAGCATTTATAAAGGTCTATATAGAGACTGCAATTTATGAATGCAATGGTAATCAAATAATTATGTTGGCTAATCTCCCTGAAAAACATATTTTAGGGCCTCAAAATAGCTCCAAAGTTCAAAACCTGAAAATTGCCAAAAATAGAAAATTGTATTGTGAACTAGGTTAATAGGTGGGTGACCACTGATATACACCTATATTAGTCCTCCCCCCTTAGGACGGAATGACTTTCATTGTGTTGAGCACGGAAAATTTGAAGGATAGAAAATTATCTGGAACTTTAAAAACATTGGTGAATCTCACTAGTACCTAATATGTAAATTATAAAATGTTTATTGATATATTTGTAAAATTATTCAAATTTATATTATTTAATTATATATAATATAGATATATAATATAGATATAGATATAAAGTTGTTGATTCTAAGGTAAAATATTTTTATATTGTAAAATTTTGGCGAATCATTTTCCTAAAAAGTGGAAATTGGTGAATGTTCTTTGTACAAAAATCATGAAAAATTAGCCCACCTCCGAATATTAGGGCTTGAAATTTTCCATGGTGTTGACTACCTCTATTAGATGGGAAAATGTGTGCTAAAATTACTCACTGTTGAGCCAATTTCTTGGTGTACAAGCTGGCCTACTTTGACAACACGATACAACTAGATCCTATGTTGGCTAGTGAGCTTAAGTTGTGTGTCCAAGATCTAATGAGTTGTGGCTTTTTCAATGCAATCTCATTTAAATTCTATCAGTGTTAGTTGGCCTGTGATTTCTGATGTGTCCAATAATGGTGGATAGTACAACCAAAGGTGATACACATTAAACGCTGGGTATAGGCCATTGAAGAGGGGAATACTTAGTTCAAAATAATTTTCCCACATAGCCCTGGTGATGGTTTAAGGTCCATAGCAAAGTGGTTGAAGATTCTAATGGGCCCTTGCAAGTGATTCCTTCTATAAATGTAGCCAAGTATTGTCTCCCACCTGAAATTTATGTGGCACCCAATGTTAATCAAGGTATTTTTTATACTTATAATTTACTTTTTTCAAGATATCATAGACCTACTAGAAAATATGAAAAATTCATTCAATAAACTTGGTAACTCTATTGGATTTAAATTGAACATGTCAAAATTCAGCCTCTGTACTTTCTGAGGGTAGTGCAACACTGATGTGACCCAATAGTTGACATCCCATTCCACCTAAAAGTGATTTTGGCCAATTCATCTATGAAGTGATATATAGTAGTTGTGTTGAATATAAGGGAGACTCCCATCCTGTGTATGTAGATCCTTGGATTTGTACATGCGTATAATGTGCATGATCATCTTGTTGGAAACCTCTATGTGGATGTTGGTATGGGGGTGTAAGATAATTGATTTGGTGAGTAGGGTGTCCAACATTAACCAAAGGCTTAACGAGAATGTGCTTAGGATCCTACAATCCTAAGCTGATGTGATTGTCTATTGTATCCCAAAATGTACCTTTACATCTTCAAAGAAAATCTTAGCAGTGGATTTTTCTATGATACTCTTCTTGGAGGAACTCAAAAATTGCCATTTTGGAAAATATATCAAGGACCAAAAACACACAGTCATTACCATGTTTGGTATAGGATTTCTAGAGATATAGTCCATCAATATGGACTCCCAAGGCCACATAGGATTAGGCAGATGGGTGTACAGGCCTTACTTATTAATGGTTGTATTAGTAATGGAATCGGTGGTGCAAGACTTGATATAATTTCTAACATCCTATCAAAGTTTCAGCCCTTAAAAGTAGTTTTGTAGTACTATCACTATTTTCTCCACAGCAAGGTTCCCTAATAATTTATTGTAATGTGCCTCCCATATTAGCTTTAAATTCCTTCTTGAAGGAATACAAAGGCATACCAGGTAGCATAATAGTGCATCCTAGAGGTCGAAGTCTAGAACTTGCTTTCTTTCCATCAACATTTAGTATGTGGTAGCAAATTTTGAGTCATTTTTGTATAGTTTTGTCCAACGAGAGGCCTTGTTCCTACAATTGTTGAGAATTATTGTTAGTTCCACAATGAAGGGTTGAATAACGTAGTTTGTGACATGATTGGTGCTACCTTTTTTATATTTGATGTTGAAATGAAATTTGTATATATATGTGGACCATTTCTGATATTAGTCATTCTATAACATCCCTTGTGTCTGCATAAATTGAAGAGGCTTGTGGTTGACGTGGATGATGGTATCCTTCCCCATAATATAATGATTCCATTGTTGGTAGACCTACATGATGGAGTATATACCCTTATCATAGGTGAGGTTTCTCTATACAATATCAAAGAGTGTTTCACTATGATAAGAAATTTTGTATCCTTCTTGAATAAGTATTTCCCCAATAGCATTGTTAGGGTCAATTGTCCAAATCTCAAATGGTTCTTGCAGGTTTGCAAAGGTGAGGGATTGGTGCAGAGAAAAAGTGATGTTTTAGTCCATCAAACAAAATTTTTGTTATTCAAACAATTTTTTTCTTCTCCCTTAGTTACTTCACTTAAGGTCCAAGAAATATAAGAGAACCCCAATAGAAACCTTCGGTAGAAGTTAGAAAGGCATAGAAGATGTAAAGCTCTATTAGAGTCAGAATGGCCTGCCAAACCCAAAGGATATTTCTTGGTCGAATCCACATGCACTCCATGCTCATCAATAACCTAGCTCAGGTTATAGACCGTGCACATGCTGAGATGTTATTTTTCTAACTTAGCACACAATTTGTGCTACTACAGAGTGAGGAGGACCTATTGAATATGCTGCAAATGTTCTTCCTAACTCTCATTAAAGATGAGGATATCATCCAAATATACAACTGAAAATGATTTAATAAAAGGATTGAATATATCATCCATCATCCTCATGAAAGTTCATGGGGAATTTGTTAGACCAAAAGGCATGACCAACCATTCAAAATGGACCTCCTTTGGCTTGAAAGAAGTATTTTTCACATTAGTTGGTTCTACTAGGACTTGCAAGTAGCCATAATTCAAATCAATCTTATTGAAATATTGGCCCCCTTGAACTACTCAAGAATGCCATCAATCCAAGGATCAAATACCGATTCCTGAGTGTGATGTTTCCAGAACCCAATAATCAATGTAGAGTTTCTAGGTCCCATATTTATTTTGCAAAAGTATAATTGGCTTCCACAAGGTGAGGAGCTTGGTCAAATTCATCCATTTTGTAGTATCTCTTGAATCTATCGCCTAATTTCCTCATTATTTAGGAGAGAGAAATAGTACATTGGACCATTTCATAGTGGTGCACTAGGGGTCAGGTTAATTGAATTCTGGACCTGACTGTGCAAAGGTACCCCTGTGGATGTGGAGAAGATGTCTTTATATTCTTCCATGTTCTTATTAACCTACCATTTCTACTTGGACGAGCCATGTGTGTAGGCTATAGATGTGGCCACAACATTCTCATTACTTTGAGAGTGAATCAGGAAGAAGACAATTTTCCTAGTCCACGAGATGATCCTACTATATTCCTTAGTAGAGATCAAAGAAATTCAAGTAAGTAGGCTACCTTTGATATGTTGTATAGTTGTCTACCCAAAGTAATAGTAACACTATGAGGTTTAGATTCGACACTACATATCGCTTCCATAAATATGGTTTGCCTAATATAATATCACAAAATTCAAGGAGAGAAACATCACACAACACCTCGTCCATGAAAGGCTTGATGTTGTAGGTTAGCTAAAATTGTTGTGTAACACAAAGATATCGCCCTTGGTGGATCCACTCAATGGTGCATGGTTTCGGGTGTGGCATTGTTGATAGGCCCAAAAACTTAATTACCTCTATTGAGATCAAGTTCTTTTGACTCCAACTATCAAACCTGAAATGCACAGAGCACCCTTCAAACATATTTGTGAGTCTAAGACGTGTTCACCTTCCTCTGGATCTTCAAGCTCACTTTGTTGGACACTGGCACTAGAAACAGTGGCACTAATTTCTACATCATTGACCTTTTTTCCCTTATCGGAGCTTGGCTAAGAGTCAAAACTTCTATCTGATTCAAAATACTTTAGCTCATCCACCAACGAATGCTTTGTGTGGATTTCATTGGTGTTATTAATTGGGCTCTTATGGAATTGACACCACTTTCTTGTGTCTTTTCTTTGACTAACCAATACCTTTCTTAATTTGTGACATCAATGGTTGTCATGAGGTGGTCCTACATAGCTCTATCCTTTGTTCTATGATTTTTGGATTCCCTTTCCATGCTTCTACTATGAAGGGTTCTTAGATCCAAAGTCTCACTTCTCTTATTTAAATTTTTTCTCAATTTTGATTGCATATCTATATGCTTCACCAACTCAGGAGATGTTATGAGAACTCCACTTCTATCTAAATGTAACTATGAAAACAACCATTGTACATGAGTACAATATTTGTTTTAGAGTCGTTGATACCCAACTTGGTTTGCAAGGTATGAGAGATATTTGTGAACTTTGGCACTACTTGCTTCCTTTCCTTCCATATTTTCGTTGATATCATGCACTGGACTTCATAGATTCGAAAAGGGTAATATTGTGCCTTAACAGCATCTCTGGAAGAGTCCCAAATGGGTGTGTCTACAAATAGTGTGGATATCTCTATGGCCATTTTATCATACAAATTATTCCATGAATCCTTAACATGGGGAGGGGCCTTAAGGAGTGCAAATGTAATGTTTTCTCTATCAAACCAAATTGTGGGCGAAAAAAATTGATAGAGCATATGCATCTATCAAATATTAAAATATAGCAGTACTTGAATTAAATTTTACCATAAAGGGGTTGATGCCTCAAAAGTGGCCAATTGATGATGATGTGGTTCCTACTAGCATTGGTCAAAGGATCTGAGAAAAATTATGTGCTAGTTCATTCCTTTGTCACTTGAGGGCTTCTTTGAGCAATAGTTTAATAGAATATATTTCTGCCTTGTATTTTTTTTCTTCCAGTATGGGAGGCCATCAGGGTTGATGAGGATGATCTTGTAAGGGCTTGAACAATTTGAGTCCCAACTCCTTGTACTTTGACCTCGTTGGTGTCAAACACAAAAAATAGAGAAATAGCATATGGATATGATACCATTGATCTGAATTTATGAAGGGAACAAAATGAAATCCATATTACTAAATAAAATTCTATAGATACAATGTAACTTTAATTCAATTAAATAATGGAAAATGGTTAAAATTGTATACAAGTATAATGAGAGAAAACTATCTTGAATGGTGGTGGTTTATCTCTAGAAGGGATGTGATGACTATGTGCCTTCATGAACTACATTGCAATGAGGGTCTATGGCCTTTTTATCATGAAAAATAAATAAGAAAACCATAAAAATCCATAAATATAACCATGGGACATGAAGCGCCAAAGTATTATGAGCTCAAAATGAGTAATATGGAACATCAGCTTCCTGAGGTTGCAACTTTGGCTTATCCTCTCTGTTTGGCACACATGATAGCCGATTGGAAACTTTTACCTAAGGAGTACACTTTCTAACTATATACATCTTTCATTTGACAAAAAAACACCATTTAGGTCTTAAAAACGACACAAAAACTTCAATATTGGAAAATCTCAAGGATATAAAACTACCAAAATAAGAAATTGTGCTTGGCAAGGTGGAATAAGTGGGTGGCCAATGATATCCAACTAGATCAGCCAAAGAGTGTTTTTTCTTTTTTAGAGAGGAATCAATTTTACAATGTATGCACCACCTCTATTAAATATTACCGTTCAAATGAGATTCCATAAAAGATTCATTTCCTAATTTTGTTGTAAATTCAACCAAGATAAAAGTTTTAGACCAGCAAAGGCCATTTTGCACCTCTTGCTTAAGGTCACTAAAACTAGAGAGTAGAATTCCAATGAAATTATCCCACTCAAATTTTGTCTAGCTTCTCAAATCCAGGGCTCTTAATAATTTCCAAATTGATCCTTCACTCCTGTGGGGAGTTTTAGCTTTAGCATATTTTAATGTGAAAATTCCTATGTGATGGAGATCAGGAAGAGGGGAAATAGAAATAGCATAATCCTCACTATCCCCTAACCATCGATCTTCTCTAATTTTATGATTCATTTAATTATAAATTACCATCCTCTCCAATCCCTAACTGATTAAAATTATTAGGCAAGTTATCTCTGTACTACTTATAATTTGAATGACTTCATAGGCTATATGAACCAAAATTCGATAGGCATATCATTGATATAATTATATTTCATCATAAGACCCCATAAATATGAATTTAGAGAGACTTTCACAAGTTTTGACTCATGGGGTCTTTCATAGAATAGAAAATGTTTTTTATCCTAAAAGCATCATGCCTCTTCAACGATGCCACCATTGTGTCAAAGCCCTTGACCATAACAAGTTGAAACTCATTTTATTTATTTTTGAAGGGATTCCCTTGGTCACTATATTAAGAGACATATTATAACAATAAATTTCTCAAAAGGAGAGATTTCAGTTGGACTAGCCCACCTTTCCTTAATAATAACATGCTTACCTGCATTGAGATTTGTGCATCAATAATTTAATAAATAAATTATCTAATAGTGAATTTATAACTATTTGGATAATTGAAAAAAATGAAGCTACTTAAAATCTTCTTCTGGAACACTCCAAGTAAAGTGAAAAAGTGTATCAATATGTTGGGCTAAGACGAGGTTCAAGAATATGGTTGTGAATGAGACAAGATATATTGATTTTGATTTCCATTCCTATGGAATTACAATAAATATCCAAAATACCTATTACAGAGGATAATTACATCAAGGATACTTGATAAAATACATTATATATGAATAAAAGTTGGAAGAAGTAATGGATATAAAACACCTCAAAACCCTTGAGAACACCTCTAGACATAGAATTGTTTATCATCTTACTAATAGCCTTCGTAACACTAAGGAAAATATAAGCTTAGAGGAGAAATCCTTTTTTTAGGCCTCTATAGGCCTTGGAAATTATAGAAGGAAATTGACTAATGAATATGGTCAAATAGATAGATTGGAAACAACCCATTATCCAATTTACAAAATGTGTGTTCGTCCCCACGTCAAGGACAATAATATAAGAAAATTTAAAATTTCCTATCCATAGCCTTCAAATCAAGCATAAGGATGTTTGTTGATTGTTTTGAAATATTGACTAAGTGAATGACCTCATAAGAGAGCAAAATTGTGCATGTATTTGTCTTTTTCAGAGGAACATCAATTATCCTTATAGAGTCATCTCACAAAGAATTAGATTAAGACAACAATAAATAACTTTAGCTTTAACCTTCTAAATAATATTGTAGCAATAAATAGCTATATTCATTTTTATTTTATAGGATAACAATTAGAGAGGTAGAACTGGCCCAATTTTTTTTATAGAGTTCCTAGATTAAATTACCACCTTTAATACATATCTTTTCAACAAATCTTAGAGGGAAGGTTTTTCTTTAACAATAAGGTAATTTGGGTCACAAATCTTACATTTTTTCATTGTGAAGAGAGTAGCCTACACTTCTACTTCAAAAACATTTTCTTCTCTTCACGTATCCATCTTTTAAAAGAAAATACTATGAATTTTAAATCATATCAACGTTTTGTTAAATATGGCATCCAAGTGGACCCATGAAGTAGGACTCAAAGTGTTGAAACACCTCATATGTTTTTTCCTTAATAGAACACATTAAAGATCATTCTGACATATTGAGTTTCCCAAAATTATTTTATATTTTAAAATAATTTAAAATTAATGGAAGTATTTTTTTTTGTTCTCTCCCTCCTTTATCCATATGACTTAGTTGTTTTACCTCTAGCATGGGGGCTTCACTGGGGAAGAAATACCATACCATGTGGGTTCATATTGGGGGATATATATTGCGACAAAAACGGCATAATATATTGGGGGATATATAGGGGTAAAGGGTTTTTATATTGACAGGCATACAAATTGGAGGTCAAAGTTAATGAAAAAATATAAAGGGGTGTAAAAAATGTTAATGAAAAAATGGATACCTACAATATATAGTGGAAGTAATGATTTTTCAAATTGGTAAGGTGTATTCAGTTTATATTGGTAGGGGGTTAAATAATGTGATGTTTAGGGGTATTTTACAATATTTAGTCAAATTAAGGGTATTTTTTAATATGCCACGAATGCATGTGATAGGTCAGAGGTTCACTAAGGGAAGCCCACGTGACCTATATCCCACATCGTATGTCCCCAATTAAATATATTGTAAATATTCTACCCCTTAAAGGAGATTGTAAATCACCTTCAAGAAAAATACCAGATAATTTTTTTAAATAAACCTACTTGATAAGGGCCTCTATCTCCATTCGTTGAACTTGTAACTTCCTACTATATGTGGAGATCAACGTTTTTGTAAATGCCTTTATCAAAGCTAAAATTTCTACAAATTGATTCATAAATGAGACAAAAGATGAAAAATATAAATGCATCTAGGAATCTTTATAATTGAAAGAATTGAATCAAAATCCTTAGCTTATATTGTAGACACAATGGAGGTGCTTATGGAGGAGGAAGAAAGAGATGAGAAAAGCGAAGCATTAACTAGTGAGTAAATCACCTGAAAACCCATTGCATATACTAAATAGAAGTACCGTCATTTTCAAGAAACCTTCTAAAGATACTCTTTTTTTAGAGAATTCAAAGATACTTTACTGAATTAATATTATGTTTGCCTTATGATCATTAATCATCCTTCTTAGGGATAACTTCTTATACGCACCTTGACATTTTTGTGACCAAAAAACGTACGATAACATTTACTAAAATGCTACTAAAAATGACAAATTTCATGACAAGAGAGACATGAAAAAGTGAGCACATATATGTAAATTACTTTTAATATAAGAGTAAGTCTCAAAAGCTACCTTGAATTACCTATAAATTCATCCTCGAATTTGACTTCCACTTAAATCTATGTTGATATATGGTTTATACTCATTTCCCAGTTCAACTCCAAGCTAATGAACATTCTAATTTTATTGCTTATAGAAATGAGATAGGAAATGTCTGAAATGTCCCAAAATGTTAAAGGAAAGCTAAAAATAAATATCCATACTCTCTAGATAGTCAGAAGCTCCCTTACCAATTCAAAATCCACCAGCCATTTTTACAATACTAGTCTTGAGGGACCCAATTCCAGGATCCAACAACAATTTATTTAGATTCCTCTTCAATGATGAATTTACAAAAGAACCTTCCAAATAATCTTAAGTGAAATGATTCCCTACCATTGAATCTAATGTAGGATATATCTTACACAAGAAAGATATTATATGATCATCTGTTGGAAACAATACTAATATTGAGTACTTAGAGGGGGCTGAATTAATATTAAGGCTAATTTTTAACTTTTTATGTAAATTTACTTTTATTATTTAAGGCGAAACCATCCATATAAATGACAACAACATATCATGTGGGAGAAATATGAAATCAACATACAAGCACACACCGTGAGCCTCACAGACATGTGACACAAGGTTTTACGTGGAAACCCTTTCGGGAAAAAACTGCCAAATATTGTTGTTGTTATTATTTTAAAATGATAGAACTTACTCTAATACATCAATATATTTTGTGAGCCACCAATCATAGGAAGTACCAACTACCTTTGATTGTTTGCTAGCACCCACTAGCAGGAAGCACCAACTCCCTCCTTTTGTAGATACCTATACAACTTACCAGAACCACCATTTGAAGCAACAACTTCATGTATTTGTTGCAAGCACGAACTTGTAGCTCCTTGGATTCATGAAAGCACCAACTTATAATAGGAACCAACACCCAAAACTTATCAAGCACCCACCAGAGATGGAAGCACCAACTCCCTGTATGCAGGCTCCAACCCGAACTCAAATATGAACGCAATGTTCATTATCATTTGCAACAAATCTGTGAAATATTAGCTCTATTCTCTTCAGCCCTTAGGCCGCACTACACTCTTTTTTCTTGGCCCCCTTCATGCTTTGCATTAAATCATTGTTCCAGTCACACCATTCACCAAGACACACAACCCACACAGACTACAATCCTCTCTACACTTTCCTCTTCAACTACATATAGTCAACCCTCGGTCTCTTTTATTATATAGTCCCTCTCAGCCTTACACACCATAGCACATGATCCCTTGCCATTTTTCACACAGCACAATCACCTTTTTCCTTTCTCATAGTAGCACTGAATCTCCTAGGGTCTTTCCTCTGCATAGGCGCTCTCCATCAGTTCTTTGCAGAACTGGTTCACTCAGCCTGACACACAGCAACACACTCTCAGCCTAGACCTCTCCACCCAACAATGTTACATTCCCCCATTTTCCTCAATTGTGTGTTGGGTGTGTTTTATATTCTTTCCATGAATAGCCCCACAAGAAGAATGGAGGGGTCATAGGGGGCGGTAGGTAGGTCCCTATATTAGGTGGGTGTACCTACCTATGGTTTTGTGAATGGAAAACTAGATAGAGAAGAAAATAAAGGTGTTGAGGATAGATAATGGTGGAGAGTTCTGCAAGCAGGAATTTGAAGAGTTCTATAAGAAGTGTGGTATAGCACGGGAGAATACTACTCCATACATACCTCAACAACATGGAGTTGCAAAAGGAATGAATAGCATGTTGATGGAAAAGTAATAAGCATGTGCAACGGTGCCAGGTTAGGACAAGAATTCTAGGTAGAGGCAATCAAGACTGCATGTTACCTAGTTAATAGATCACCTCTATCAACGTCAAAGGATAAGTATCCACCTAAGGTATGGACTCAAAAGAAACCTTCTATTTCACATATGATGGTATTTAGCAATGGTGCATATGTGCATGTTCCAAAGGAGAAATGAACAAAGTTGGATAGTAAATCTGAAAGATGCATCTTTATTTAGTATAAGGATGATTTAGAAAGTTATAAGCTTTGGAACCCAAAAATAAGGAAGCTTGTGTACAACCGGTATATGGTTGTTAGAGAGATGAAATATGTTATTAAACAAGAATTCCTACCAAAGGAACCTGAGAAGATAGAGTTTGAGATAAAGGAGGAAGAATTAAACTCTATAGCAGAAGAGGAATCAAAAGATGAAGAGCCAAAAACTCTAGCTATGAGAACATGAGTTCGAGAAAGAAGGCAGCGATAAAGGTACAGTCCATATGATTTATATTCAATTTTTCGTCTATCTATTACTGATAATGATTCTGGAACCATTAATCATTGATATTTGTTCACCATCATATCCTCCATCTTGAGCATGGGTTTCACACATCGTATTAGGTGGGCGGACCTACCTAATATATGGACCATATATTAGGTGGGAAGACCTACCTATGGTTTTTTGCATGGGTTTTGCACATGGTTTTGGGCATTATGGTTTTCTACCCATGGTATTTTGTAGATCCAGTCAAGGGAAATATGGTTATGTTTTAATCCATTGTTAATGGATTAGGTTTATGAATGTTTCAACATGTATATATATGTATTTTAACATTGAAAGGAACATAATGAAAAATCAATCTGGTAGTCCTGATTTTGGGATCTAGGGGAAACGTTATGTGTATTTGTTTTGTGCTTATCGCTATTATATATTTTAAGTTTTTAGGAATTCATTTGTAGGTAGCTTTTGTATAGAGTTAAAATTTACATTTGGTATGCCTTTGTTGCCAAGGGGTTTTTCTAGGGCCTGTGGTAGACCCAGTTGAGTGGGAGATCTACGGGCTCAATTCATACAGTGAAATAAGATGGCAAGCAGTGGGAAGATAGAGATTGAGAAACTTAATTGTCAGAGTTTTGAGTTGTGGAAGCTCAAGATGGAGGACCTGCTTGTGGATAAATATCAGTGGATCATGCTAGATCTGGTTACTAAACCAACGATAATGTCTGCACAAGACTGGGTGAAGTTGGATCATAAGGGAAAGTGAAAAACTTTACGGTTGTGTATCTCAGATTCACTATTGTTGAATGTATTAGGGGAGGATACAGTGAAGGATTTGTGGCATAGGTTAGGGACTTCATACCAATCTAAGTCTCTTCTGAATAAATTGTTCCTATAGGAAATTTTGTATAACTTGAGGATGAAGGATAGAGACCCGGTGACAGGGCATCTGCACACCTTTAATATTGTGGTAAGCCGGTTGATATGTGTTGATATTTAAATTTTATATGAATATAAGTGCATTAGTTTGATGTGACTTCTAATAGATTCATCAAGTAGTCTAGTTGTTTTGATGGATAGCAATACAACGACCTTGAAGTTTGATGAAATAGTCTCATCCTTGTTGTCAGACGAGATGACATGGAAAAATATGGAGGGCCAGAATTGAGATGCATTGTTTGTACGAGAATGATCCTAGAATAGAAACAAAAATAAGTCCTCAACTAGGAGATCTCAATCTAGAGGGGGATCGAAATCTCCAGGAAAGCTTGTAAAGATCTGCTAGAAATGAAAAAAGGAAGGGCACTTCAAAAAGGTTGTAGATCTAAATCTCCTCATAAAGGAAAGGGATCTGATGGTGTTCCTTCTGTAGAGGCAAAAACCAACTTATATGGAGGTGGGGATGTATACCTGGATTCTTCTTTGATTACACATGTAGATCATAAGGCATGATTGTTTGACTCAGGTGCATCCTTTCACATCACTCCCCATAGCGAGTCGTTTTGCAGGTATCAGAAATATGATGGCGGTGATGTCTTATTAAGGGTTGACAAGAAAGATAAAATTATCAGAAGTGGAAAATTCAAGATGAAGTTGCAATGTGGAAGGATTAGAACACTTCCTAATGTTCTGCATATTCTTGAATTGGCCAGAAATATGATTTTTGTAAGCAAGATGGATGATGTTGGTGTAAAAAAGTGTTCGAGAAAGATACCTACAAGATGGTTCAGGGAACACTGGTATCCATGTTGGGAGTTACTATTGGAACTCTCTACAAGCTTATGGGTAGTACTATTATTGATGGGTGCAACAATTCTGTGGTTCTTGAAACTGGAGCAAAAGGTCTAGTGGTCTTTGGGGAAAATAGCATGCTATGGCATCAAAGAATTGGACATATTGGAGAGAAGGGCCTTTGAATACTTCATGGTAATGGTATGGTAGAAGGTATGTCTAATTTCTCTCTGGATTTCAATTTCTGCAAACATTTTGTATATGGGAAGTAGAATTGGGTGAGTTTCCCCTCTGGTGTTAAGAAGCAAAAGGGATATTGGAGCTTGTGGACAATGATGTGCTTAGACCTATGTCAATTCCATCACTGGGTAAGTTTGTGTACTATGTAGCATTTATATATGACTTCTCAAAGAATACATGGATATATTTCCTTAGGAATAAATCTGAAGTCTTTGACATATTTAAATAATTTAAGGCTCTGGTGGAAAAACAGACAGAGAAGAAAATAAAGATGATGAGGATAGATAATGCTGGAGAGTACTCCAAGAAGGAATTTGAAGAGTTTTGTAAGAAGTGTGGTATAGCATGGCAGAAGACTACTCCATACACACCTTAGCAAAATGGAGTTGTAGAAAGAATGAAAATTATGTTGATGGAAAAGGCAAGAAGCATGCTCTATGGTGTCAGGTTAGGATAGGAATTGTAGGCAGAGGTGATGGAGGTTGCATGTTACTTGGTTAATAGATGACTTCATCAATGTTAGAGGATAAGTTTCCACATGAGGTATGGACTGGTAAGAAACCCTCTCTTTCACATCTGAGGGTATTTGGATGTCATGCATATGTACATGTTCCAAAGGAGAAAAGAACCAAGTTGGATAGTAAATTTGAAAAGTGCATCTTTATTGGGTATAAGGATGGTTTAAAAGGTTTTAAGCTTTGGAACCTAGAAACAAGGAAGGTTTTGTACAACCGAGATGTCATGTTTAGAGAGATGAAAGATGTTATTAAACATGAGTTCCCACCAAAGGGACTTGAGAAGATAAAGTTTGAGCTAAACGAGGAAGAATCAAACTCTACAACAGAAGAGAAATCAAAATATGAAGAGCCACAAACTCCAACTATGAGAAGATCAGTTTGAGAAAGAAGTCAGCTAGAACAATTACGGAGACAATAGATTCAAAGGATGGCAAACACTAGAAAGAGGCTATGATTGATGAAATGCCATATATGGACAAAAATAATGCTTGGGATCTCGTGGAGTTATCTATTGGAAGGAATCCCATTGGAAGAACGCAGGTATTTAAGAAGAATATGAATACATAAGGCAAGGTGGAGAAATAGAAATATCGATTGGTAGAAAAAGGTTATTCCCATGTGTTGGGAATTGATTTTGGTGATATTTTTCCTCTTGTTGCCAAGGTAGCTTCTATTACATTATTTCTACCTATTGTTGCTGCTTTTGATTTTTGGGTAGAATAGACACATGTGAAGACACCATTTCTTCACGGGTATGGAAGAAGAGATATACATGAAGAAACATGAAGGCTTTGTAGTGAAGGGAAAGAAAGAACTAGTATACAGGTTAAAAAAGTCTCTGTATGGGTTAAAAGAATCACCAAGGATGTGGTATCAGAATTTTGATACATATATACGGGGAGTTGGTTTCACCAGAAGTAAAGAAGATCACTATGTGTATTTTAAATTAATTGGTGACCTTGTTATTTATTTTGTCTTGTATGTGGATGATATGTCACTCATTGGAAATAAGAAGGAAAGTATCCCTGATATGAAGACCCAATTGTCTTCCAAATTAGACATTAAGGAACTTGGTGCCGCAAACAATAGTTTTGGCATGGAAATTAAACGAGATCAAGAAAAGAGGAAGCTCTCATTAAACTAGGGGAAGTATGTTGAGACAATACTACAGTGGTTTAATATGTAGGATAGTAAACTGGTCAAGGTTCCTATTCCTATAGGTGTGAAGTTATCTTCTGAACGATGTCCCAAGACACAAGAAGAGGAAGAGGACATGTCCCGTTTTCCATATGCAAGTGCATTTGGTATCCTGATGTATGCAATGGTCTATACTGGACCATAAATTGCACATAAAGTGGGAGTATTAAGCAGTTTTATGTCAAATCCATGGAAGGAGCATTGGACAACAAAGCGGGTTTTCAGCTATTTTCATGGCACTAGAGATTATGGTTTGTGTTTCCAAGGAAAACCAGGATTAGATAGAGATTTGGATATCCATGGCTTTGTTGATGCAAACTGGGTTGGACATCGGGATCAGAGAAGATCTACAAGTGGTTATGTGTTGAACCTATTTGGAGGTATAGTCAGTTGGATGAGAAAGAGACAGTCTATAGTGGCACTTTCCACTATAGAGGTAGAATACATGGCACCTACTCATGCAAGAAAGAAAGTAGTTTGGTTGCGTATATTTTTTTCAAGTATGGGGTTAGTAAAATGAGCTATAAGGATAGAATATGACAACCAAAGTGCAATTTCCTTGGAAAAGAACCCTACTTATCATTAGAAGACAAAGCACATTGATGTTCAATATAAATTTGTGAGGGATATGGTTGAGGACAAAAAGGTGTTGCTGGTAAAAGTGGACACTTTAAAGAATGCTTCAAATGCATTGACGAAGCGTGTGAGCACTAAGAATGTTTATTGGTGTAGAGAAACAATAGTCATTGCAGGACTGGACTAATGACTAATCTCTCTTGTGACCCCATCTGTGGAAAACAAAACAAGTGGGAGAATCCTGCATGTGTGTTACATTCTTTCCATGACTAGCCCCACGAGTGTAGTAGAGGGGTCATAGAGGGGGCAGTAGCTCACCCTGTTGAGGGTTCGGGGCAGTGCCCCGGGAAATTTTTTTTGGACCCTATATTAGGTGGCCTGACCTACATATGGTTTTATGCATTGGTTGCACACATGGTTTTGGGCATGATGGTTTTTTTCCCATGGTATTTTGTAGATCCAGTTAGGGTTTATGAGTGCTCCAGCATGTATATATATGTATTGGTACATTGAAAGGAACATAATGAAAAATCAATCTAGTAGTCCTGGTTTTGGAGGGAAAAATTTCTGTGTATTTGTTTTGTGTTTATTTCCATTGTATATTTTTTGGTTTTAAGAATTCATTCGCAAGTAATTTATGTACAGGATTAAAGCCTACATTGTGCTCCTCTGTTTTGTTCCTGTTTTGCAACATGCATAATGTTGCCTCTATTGTCTTGAATCCACACTACCCGAGTGTACCTCGACATGCCTCTACATTTTTTTGTTGCATCTGACTAGGCCACTGTTACTGCAATAACCACTATGAATAGGCACTTGAGTGTTTCTCCATATTGAGAATTAATTCTTAGTCCACCTACACACTTCAGCCATGTATTATCCTCCCTGTGAACAAATTTCCTTTCCCAGAGGCTGTCAATGCTTATGCATAGCTTCACAGATCTTAACTGTACTTCGCATGGATTCTTTATTCTTTGTTTAATTTCTAAGATGTGTAGTTTAATATCAGAGGTATATTTCTCAGCTTAAGGTAGGCACGACAGTCTTCCCTCCAAAATCATGGTCCTTTCCATCTAGACCAAACAATCTCTGAAACCACCATTACTTATATGACCAACTCTCCCGCACTCATTTATTCAGCTTTGTACTCATCCATCTGCATACACTTAGTGTCGTATCGGAGCTCCAGTCATCATAACCTTTATTAAAACAAAGTTATGATATCTCATAATTCCTATGCCTTTCGCCCCCAACGCTTAACCTCCTTATCATTTTCTTTCTCATATGTTCGTTGCCTGTGACCACTGGTATAGTGTTTCAAGTAAAAACACCCTAGGCTTTGCGTTACAACCCTAACAAAGCAGAAGAAAACTACAACAAGCAATATTCATTCAGCTCAGGAAATATGCTTATATTATCAAACTACGTAAGAGAGACTATACCTGAATTTCTTTCATTCGAGTAGGTCTCATAGCGTTTAGACCCTCTACAACTCCTGATGTTCTTCAAACTTGAAAACCAGTCAGTTCGAACATACATGGCAGTATAGAAGCAAATCATATTCACGAAATTGAATTTATATCATATAAGCAAATGATTGATGATACATCAAAATGACATTCATATATGAATTAAAACATAATTTGATGCATAAACATAATTAATTTCAGAAACAAGACATCATTTCTTTTATTGCAGTAATCTATAAATAACATGGAGAGAATTCACCTGAGTCTTCTTCTGGCTCCAAACGGAACCGTCCTCCGATTTCATCCTATCCTAGCCTTCAACAATCTTCTTCCATCACCAACACCATGATATCTCAATCAAAAGGAAGGATATCTATAATCAAGGAAACAAGGTTTCCTGAAGCTTAGGGAAATGCATGAACCACAGGGATTCATTAGACTTGGTCAAGGATATTCTTAGTATAATAACTCTATTTCTTCTCCTCCTTAAGGCCCTCCCATAGAATTCTATTTATACCTCTCCCAATTAGTTTTTTAGTTGGGAAACAATTGGGCCACGGGTAATAGGAGGTAATCAACAGGTAAAACCCATGAGCTCTACCCATAATTAAGAAAATCTATTTTTTTTAAATGTTTTAATACATATAAACTGGTTGGGTATTGACTAACCTGTGTGTACATGATTTTATCTTAGCACAAAGTAGCGTATAGGGAATAAAATACTATTTTTTTTATATATTTGGACCAAGTCTGGAAGGAGGGGTTGCCCTAAGCAATAAACAAAGAATCACATATACCAAAAGTGGTAAATGGTTCTGTAAGAAATGCCACCTAATATAGGAGGTCAGAAGGAGTACATGATGGCCAAAATGTATTAAGTGTATGGAAAGAATCATGCCGAGACTGAGAAGGACTTGCCCAGAATTCAGCCTGCCAAGCCACCAAAAGAGATTAGAAAGAAACTGTTGTCTAAGGTGAGCATCCCCATGCTCAGAGAAAGTAAAGAATGTACGCATATCAAGTACAAGTGGATCCAATATGTACACTAGTATAAAGGAACTGAAAGTACATAATGGATCATCTGATCATGATAAAAAAAGTACATGTCTGAATATCACATAGAAGAAGATGATCAATGATGCTAAAGGATGATGTTGATCACTGATGTCAAAAATTGATCCCAATAGTATGAAATGACCATGATGGAATAAAATGATATGACATTGCAACTCAGATGCTATCATATAAGATGTCACTATGAAGAATTGCAACATATAAGGTGGATGGTATCAACTAGCAGCAAAAGGAGCAACTAACAAGTGAACCAAAAGATGTTGACGCAACCTAAGGTCTTCACCAACCGCCATGGTACATTTCTACACAATGGGATTGAATGATCTAAGTTTGACCATGTGAGAAATAGTTTGATTACCGATCATTGATGTATATCATTAAAAAACACGAGACTACTCATTGATAATGATAATGAGAGTCAACGTACGAAGTAAAATATAACAAATGCAAATGAATGAGTTGAAGTCAAACACTTGAAAGAATCTATAAATCAGGAGATAATGATGGTTTCCCACTATCGATAGCGAAGGAATCTGTCACTGATGACTGCAAACCTTGAGGTACTACCAAATGGACTTTAGATCTTTTCCCCAGAGAAAATGAGTTGTAGTCGATGGCAAAAGATCCACTAGAAGGAAGGCATTAATGCATCCTTCACCAATATAACATGAGTGTAGCCCATAGACCAATAATTTGGAAGGAATTGGACGAAAAAATATGCAATAGCCCAACTGAAGCATGTTTCTGGCATACACAAGATGTGGCTAGCGCATGATAGAAAATCTCTGAACCAAACAATAATGAAAGCTGACATAGAGGTGAGGAATCCACCAATAGGGTGAAATGGAAACCAAGGCACTACACGAATCCTAATTTGTGATACTGAATCATGACGTCGAACACAAGGGAAACCACTCAATCAAAGACCCATGATACTAGTTGATGCTGAGCACAAGGTGACCTATTAATAATGAAAATAAGGCAAGGGTGCGGCTCTAGATCTACCCTCAGAGCAATTTGTCGTATTCGATAAAGATAAGACCCACTTGCAAGAAGTCAATGGTGACCTTCTCAAACCGGCACGAGCAAACGACCGATATAACGGATGTGATGACAAACATGACGTTGACAACCAGGGATGGTCAATTGAAAAATAGGTCAAGAGACACTGTAGAGAGGCTGACTCAGGTTTACTTCCTTTGAATAGAATCATGACTCAATGATGACTATATGGGAGCATATGATAACTTTGTATAAGTTTTTCATGCAAGAGGCATAAGCAAACTCTCCATATGATTGGAAGAGGTAACCAATTAGAGGAGTATTGAATCAATAACAAGATTAAGGCACTCCTAAGTCAAACTAAATCTCACCCCAATGGAGGAGAGACTTTATTTTGAGTGCTTTGTTCAAGGGCAACATGATTGACTCTGGCTGCCAACAAAATATGGAAATGTCATCCCCTTCACGCTCTTTTTGGAATACATAATTTTTTTGTCATTTCCTTTAATCTGGAAAAAGAATAAAATATTGTTATAATACATTGGAAAGAACTAGTGTCAGAGAAACAGATGATCTAGCTCTTGGGAGGGGAACATTCCCGTGCTCAATGTAGGGAGGTGAAACTAGTCAAGGACACTCAAAGGGATGCTCTTTCCACCAGTAAAAGGATGCATCAAGTTGCAGAAGCTAGGTGATTGCATGGTTGACTTTGCAGAAGACATGTAGGTTTTAACCCTATACATAAATTACATGCATACGAATTCTAAAACATAGAAAATAAACAGTGTGAGAGCATAACAAATAAAACACATATACAGAGAGATTTTTCCCTGGATCCCAAAACCGGGACTACTAGCTTGATTTTTCATTATGATTCTTTCAATGTTATAATACATATTTATACATGCTGAAGCATCGAATACCATGGACCGAAAACCATCGCATCGAATACCATGGACCGAAAATCATCGCATCCAAAAACATGTGCAAAAATCATGAACAAAACCATAGGTGGGTCTGCCCATCATATCATATGGTCGAAAACCAAAATTTTCTGAGGCGCTGCCCTGGACCCCATAAAGCAAGGTTACTGGTATGTCTCAAACCCCCTGTGACCCCCCCCAGCTACATAATCGGCGGAACGAAGGGGGGCACCACCCCCCTTCTAACCCCCCAGTTAACTACGTGGGCTAGTCATGGAAACAATATAACACAACCCAACATTCTCCCACTTGTTGTTTTCTTTGCACAGGGGGCCACAAGAGAGCTTAGTCATTTTTCCAGCCCCGAAACACCCATTGTCTCTCTACACCAAGGGAACTTCTAAGAGCTCACATATTTTGTCAATGCATCTGCAGCATTCTTCAAAGTGTCCACCTTTACCAGCAACACCTTTTTGTCTTCTATCATATCCCTCACAAATTGATACTGAACATCAATGTGCTTTGTCTCTGAATGATATGCGGGGTTCTTTGCTAAGAAAATTGTGCTTTTGCTATCACATACTATCCTTATAGCTCCCTATACTAACCCCATACTTGAATACAATATCTGCAACCAAACTGCTTCCTTGCTTGCATGAGTGGCTACAATGTATTCTGCCTCTGTAGTAGATAGTGCCACTACAAATTGTTTCTTACTCATCCAACTAACTGCACCTCCAAATAGGTTAAACACATACCCACTTGTAGATCTGCTCTGATCCAGATCCTTAGCCTAGTCTGCATCAACAAAGCCATGAATATCCAACATTCTGTCCAATCCGGATCTGCCTTGGTAGCACAAACCATAATCACTAGTGCCACGCAAATACCTGAAAACCTACTTCACTGATGTCTAGTGCTCCTTCCCTAGTTTTGACATAAACCTGCTCAATACTCCCACTGAATGTGCAATGTCTAGTATAGTACAAACCATTGCATACATTATGCTATGGACTGCACTTGCATATGGAACACGGGACATGTCCTCTTCCTCTTCTTGTATCTTGGGACATTGTTTGGCAGATAACCTCACACCTACAAGAATAGGAACCTTCACTGGTTTACTATCCTGCATATTAAACCTCTGCAATGTTTTCTCAACATACTTCCTCTGGTTTAACCAGTGTTTCCTCTTTGCCCTATCTCTTTTAATTTCCATGCCCAAAATATAGTTTGCAGCACCAAGATCTTTCATGTTGAATTTGGAGGACAAATGTGTCTTCAAATCCTGGATAATTTATTTTTCATTAGCAACCAGCAACATATCATCCACATACAAGACTAGATAAATAACACAGTCACCAATTAATTTTAAATACACACAGTAATCTTCTTTGCTTCTGGTGAAGCCAAGTCCCCGTATAAATGTATCAAATTTCTAATACCATAACCTTGGTGACTGTTTTAACCCATACAGGGACTTCTTTAACTTGCATACCAGTTCTTTCTTACCCTTCACCCAAAGCCTTCAAGTTGCATCATGTAGATCTCCTCTTCCAGATCCCCATGATGAAATGTTGTCTTCACATCCGTCTGTTCTACCACAAATCAAAAGCAACAACAACAGATAAAAGTAATCTAATAGAAGTTACCTTGGCAACAGACGAAAAAATATCACCAAAATCAATTCCCGACACCTGGGAATAACCTTTTGCTACCAATCGAGCTTTGTATTTCTCCACCTTTCCTTCTATATTTTTCTTCTTCTTGAGCACCCATTTGCTGCCAATGGGTTTCCTTCCAGCTCGAAACTCCACTAGATCCCAACCCTCATTTTTGTGCAATCAACCATGGCCTCTTTCTAGAGTTTTCCATCCTCTAAATCTACTACTTCTTTTATAGTTCTGGGACCATCATCAGTAATAGATAAAGAGAAATTTGAACAGAAAGTAGATGGACTATACCTTTGTGTCTACCTTCTTTCTCGAACTGATCTTCTCACACCCGGAGTTTGTGGCTCTTCATCTTCTAATTCCTCCTCTACTATAGAGTCCGATTCTTCCTCCTTAAGCTCAAACTCTATCTTGTCAGGTTCCTTTGGTTGGACTTCATGTTTAATAACATCTTTTACCTCTCTGAACACCACATCTCAGTTGTACACAACCTTCCACGTGACTGAGTTCCAAAGCTTATAACCTTTAAGCCATCTTTATACCTAATAAAGATGCACTTTTTAGAATTACTATCCAACTTGGTTTGTTTCTCTTTTGGAGCATGTACATATGCATCACATCCAAATACCCTCAAATGTGAAAGAGAGGGTTTCTTACCAGTCCATACCTCTTGGGGAATCTTATCCTCCGACACTGATGAAGGTGACCTGTTGACTGGGTAACATGCAGTATCCACTGCCTCTGCCTAGAATTCCTATCCTAACCCAACACCACTGAGCATGCTTCTTGCCCTTTCCATCAACGTCTTATTCATTCTTTATACAACTCCATTTCGCTGAGGCGTATATGGAGTAGTCTTTTGTCATGCTATACCACACTTCTTACATAATTCTTCAAATTCCTTGCTACAAAACTCTCCACCATTATCTATCCTCAGCACCTTTATCTTCTTCTCTGTCTGGTTTTCCAATAGAGCCTTGAATTCCTTAAACTTGTCAAAGACTTCAGATTTTTTATTAAGGAAATATATCCATGTATTCCTTAAGAAGTCATCTATAAATGATACATAGTACACAGACTTACCCAGCAATGGAACCTTCATAGGTCCAAACACATCACTATGCACAAGCTCTAATATATGTTTTTCCCTCTTACCACCAGAGGGGAAACTCACCCGATTCTACTTCCCATATACACAATTTTTACAGAAATCAAAATCCAAAGAGCTATTACTCATACCTTCTACCATACCTTTACCATGGAGTATTCGAAGGCCCTTCTCTCCAATATGTCCAAGCCTTTGATGTTGCAGCATGGTCTTTTCTCCAAAGAGCACTAGATTTTCCGCTCCACTTTCAAGAACCACAGAACTGTTGCACCCATCAATAACATTGCTAACTTGTAGCTTGTACAGAGTTCCAATCCGAACTCCCCACATCAATAGCAGTGCTCCCTGAACCATTTTGCAGGTATCCTTCTTGAACACTATTTTTACACCTGCATCATCTAGCTTGCTTATAGAAATCAGATTTCTAGCTAATGAAGGAATATGCAGAACATCCGGAAGTGTTCTAACCCTTCCACCTTGTAACTTCAACTTTACTTTTCCATGACCAACAATTTTACCCTTCCTATCATCCCCCAAGAAGACATCACTACCATCGTATTTCTCATACTCGCAGAACCACTCTCTATGGGGAGTGAAGTGAAAGGATGCACCTGAGTCAATCAACCATTTCTCATGATCTACTTGTGTACTTGAAGAAGCCAAGTACACATCCCCAAATTCATCTGAGGTGGCTTCCACCTCTATAGAAGGAGCATCATCAGATCCCTTTCCTTTATCAAGAGCTTTAGATTTACAGTCCCTTTTGATGTGCCATTCCTTTCCACATTTCCAGCACACCACCTTTACAAGTTTTCCTGGAGATTTATATTTTCATCTAGATTTAGATCTCCCACATGATGACTTATTTTTGTTTTTGTTCTGGGACCGTCCTCGTATAGACAAGGCAACACCATTTTGGCTCTCCATATTTTTCCATCCCATCTCCTCCATCAGTAAGGATGAGACTATTTCATCAAACTGCAAGGCAGTTTCATTGCTACCTATTACAATAACTAGACTATCCCACGAATCTGGTATAGAACACAACAAAATGATGCACTTATCTTCATTTGAAATTTTAATATCAACAAATGTTATCTGACTTACCATAGTATTAAATGCATTCAGATGCTCTGTCACTGAGTCTCCATCTCTCATCCTCAGGTTATACAGCTTTTTCTGCAGGAACAGTTTATTCACCAGAGACTTAGATTGGTAAAAAGACCCTAACTTGTCCCACAAAACCGTCATCATAGCTTCCCCTGATACATTCAGCAATACTAAATCTGAGACACACAATCGTGTTGTTCTCTTTTCCTTCTGAGCTAACTTCTTCCATTCTTCGTTGGACACTCTCATTGGTTTAGTACCTAGATCTACCCTAATCCGCTGATGTTTATCCACCAATAGATCCTCCATCTTGAGTTTCCACAACACAAAAATCTGACCATTAAATTTATCGATCTCTATCTTTCCACTGCTTGCCATCTTCTTTCACCACCGGAATCGATCTCATAGATCTCCCATAGAACAAGGTCTACCACAGGCCTGAGTGAAATCCCTCAACAACAAAGGTGTCCCCTTGAAGCCAAAACTTCTCTGATACCAAAAGTAGGTTTTATCCCTGTACAGAAATTACCTGCATACAAATTCTAAAACACATAAAATAAACAATGCAAGAGCATAACACATAAAACACATATACATAGAGATTTTCCCCTGGATCCCAAAGTCGAGACTACCAGCTTGATTTTTCATTATGTTCCTTTCAATGTTATAATACATATTTATAGATGCCGAAGCATCCAATACCATGGACCAAAAACCATTGCATCCAAAAACATGTGCGAAAGTCATGCACAAAACCATAGGTAGGTCCACCTCAAACCCCCTGTGATTCCCCCCGCTACAAAATCGGCACAATGAAGGGGGGCTCTACCCCCCCTCTAACCCATCGGTTAACTACATGGGCTAGTCATGGAAAGAATATAACACAAGATAACAAAATAGTCAAATAAGTGGCTTAAACATGAGTCCAAGTCAAGCCGGCTCAAGGCCAAAAGGTGAAAATTGTCAAAATGAAATTCAATAGTACAACTCAACAGAAAGAAGCCTCTAGGGTATAAGGCCAAAAATTAGTGTGGAAGAAAGGAGAATATGTCTTCCACACATTGGTCATGGCGAGACTAAAGAGGATGCCCGGGCCTACTCAATATAGCAACATGGGAAACCAATGTCAGCGGAGTTCTAACTAAGGTTCCCATGTAAAGGATGGCTCTACCATCACATCATGGTTTAAAAATCATTGAGTTAAAATGGTTTGCTAACCAAGATACAATGGGGTCGACGCTACGGTTGACGTATCGTTGAATGGAGGCTAGTATGCAAGATGCAGCGGAAAATGGTTTTCCCTAACTTGAATTCTAGTGAGAGAAGGATACCTGCCATGATGGGTTAGCTATCATGGGACGAAAACAACATCTCAAAGAAGTCTCCAAAATTTCTTGTAAATACAACCCACTCTTTAATCCAAGCCCACAGGTCAAAAAATCCATGAGACAAAAATCGATTTTTGAAAAAATATTTTGCAATTTCAAAGTTATATAATGACTTTTGGACTCACAGTTTTTTCATTTCTGTTAGGAGCAAAGAGTTGTGGAACAAAAGGAAGCAAGCTTTCCTGTAAACAATTGGACCGTTCAAATCACCCCAAAGTGTCCAGGTAATCCTCAAATCCTACTCGTAATGTTTTATGATAGTTTTTAGAAGTTTTTTCAAAGTTTGACCGTGGGAAACTATGCCCAAAAATTAAACTCTACATACATGCGGGTTGGATGTGAGAAACCTACGTATACGATGGCCCTACACATGAATGTGTGTCAAGGGAACCTGTGTGTATGCGAGTTAAAGTTTTAACATATGAACTAACGCTTAAAACTTCAATTTTTTGTAGGAAGAACAAGGAAAATTTTAGGGGTTAATATTCATAGGTGGGCTAATTTTCAATGTTTTTTCCAAAAAACATATTCGCCAATTTCCATTTTTCTGAAATGATTCACCGAAGTTTTAAAGTAGACCATTATTTTACCTTAAAAATAGCCGAAATATTATATTTATTAATATAAAATCATTGGAAATATAAATATTTCTACAAAAATATCACCTAATTGTTTTCAATTTTCATATTAGGGACTAGTAAGATTTGCCAAGGTTCCTAAAGTTTAAGGTAAGCTTCCATCCTTAAAATTTTCCCTGAGGATGACTATCACTTGGAGGGAAAGAGAGCATACCACTATAGATAATAAGGTAATGAATGACCAAAATGCATTGGATACTCTGAGAGGCTGTGGCTTACTTAAGTTCTTCAAAATTCCAAATATGAAAGCCAATATGTGATTGCTATAACTTTTGATCCACTACTGGAGTGCAGAGGATGATGCTTTCATGACAGACCAAATGCCTTTATAGATTGAGGTTGAATATATCTATTTTATTACCGGTCTTTCTTGAAGAGGGGAGGTCGTGCATTCGATAGGCAAGAAGAGAGGTAGTCTTTCAGTGGAAGACTATGTCCATATATATTGTCCTGGACATCCAAAGAAGATTGGAAGTCAAATTACTATTAAACATGTGGAAAGTTCATCCTTGACAATTTTTCTATTTACCATTGAATGCGTAAATTGATTAGCTTCTCCACATCAGGTGTCACGAGTATCTATGAGCTTGGAAGTGGAATGTCTTACCACTGTATTTGACTAGTGCACGCTTCTTCTGACAAACATGAAGAGTCAATTGACCTCTATACAGAAGGGTCAAATGAATAATTTTGGATATGGAACCATCTTGTGTTCATTCTTCTTCGAGAAGGTGCCTGGGCTACATCCCAAAGTATCATCATCCATCAGTAGCCCTAGAGATCCATGAATGGGTAGATGGGTGGACTTGATGAAGCGCCTTAAGGGTAGTGACATGCCCAGAATGACCTTTGATGATTATTTTTTCATGTGGTGGGATCAACAGATCATCACAGTCAATGACTACTTATATGCTGGCATGGATTTCTAAGGAGATCTAGAGTTAATGTTACCACCAAATGTGGCATGGGGAGACATAAGTAACAATTTTTAACTTTTTCTGAAATTTTTTTAAGATTTTCTTGGATCTTTTAATATGAAATTAACCTAGAAAAAATATTTTTGATCAGAAAAAATACTAACAAAATATAATGGCCATGTTCTAGATGTGGGTCCAGTGAGACTTGATGGATTTCTAGGGCACAGGCATTGCGGAAGAGGGGTCAAAGAGATAGCAACTGAGACAGAGAGAGTCCTTTATCCTGTTCAGAGAAACTTGGTGAGACTAACTCACCAGGTACTTATGATAGTTGTAGACAATCTACTTGAGGAGGTGTAGTGTCATGTGGTAAGGTACCATGGGACTCGATCCGGATACTTCGGCATGTAGCCAACGCTGTGGTTAACTATTTAGCCACTCATCCTGAGTCGGCTTAATAGATATTTCTATGTATGATTGGACATGATTATGGTCATAAGCCCAAATTTTGAGGGCATCTTGCCCCAATTTTGTATATTATTTTTTGAACACTTCATCTATATACAAATGATTTTATGATATATATACAAATTCAATTTTTTTTCATGTTATTTAATTTGATGAATGATTAATCTGCCAATCTAATGCTTGATTAGCAATAGAATCTACTAGTGAATTCTCATATTGTGGAATGTGAACATATGTGATATAAATAAATGATCATCGCAACACTCTCACTCTCCAAAATTGGCGATATAAATAAGGATCGTGAACCATATAAGTGTTATTTAACCACGACCCCACTAGTTGTGAGTCTAGATAAACTAGAAATGAGTCAATCACATAAGATATTGCTTCAGATAGTAAATTAAGAATGACAGTATATTCTAGAATGTTGTTCGAAGCAGGGCCAATCCAAACTCCCCTCAACACCATCAACTAGCCAGATGGATAATAAATCAACCAAGCTACAGAAGCAAGATTCTAAGTGTGCCAACTTGCACCATTGGTGAATCCAAAATATATCAAATCATCCATCAATACCTGCCAAAGTAGATAAAAAAAATGTTGATATCACAAAATGCCAGACAAATATTCATAAAGATACAATATATACAAACAAGAAATTGCTCGGCTGAAGCCTAAGAAAAATACTTCTTAAGGTAGAGCCCATTTCTAAGCTCTGCTAGTTTTTTCCCTTCAAAATCAATTAATTCAAAAGCCCGTTTTTCTAAAACATGCTTGACTATAAAGGGATCATACAACATATATTTGAACTTTCCTACCCCCAGGGTGTCTTTGTCTTGGTCATAGACTAAGATAAGGTCACCTTAAAAAAAAAACCTAAGGACAGACAACTTTATCATATTGAGTTTTAATCATCTTATTATGGTCTTCATTTATTATGCCTACATCTCGATGTTGATCATCAAGATGTTCCAAATGAACGAGGATTTCTTTGAGACTAGGGAAAATAGATTCCAACCAATAAACTAGTTGAAAAGGAGTAAAACGAGTGGTAGTCTTAACTGATGTTCTATATGCCCAAAGCATCGGGTACAACATTATGTGCCAATTGGATCGAACTTTATCAATTGTCATTTGCAGGATGGTCTTAAGCGACTTATTCATGACTTCGACCAGGCCATTGGCCTGAGGATACTATGGAGATGAATGCTCCTACCGGAAGCCAAACTTGAGAGACAACTTGGTCATCAATTGATTTTGGAAGTGACTGCCATGGTCAATGACAATCTCTCTTGGGATACCAAATCATGAAATAACTTGGTTGAAGAGGAACAAGGCTATTGTCTCAATATCATTTTGAAAGTATGCATGGCCTCAGCCCACTTTGTAAATTGGTCTACGGGCACAGTGACGTACTTGTGATTCCCTATCGAAGGTGGATTAGAAGTAGTAAAATCAATGCCCCACTTTGTAAATGGACCAACAGCGATAATAGGAAAAAGTGGAGTTGGATGTACTCACATTTTCTAAGTATAAACTTGACAAGGATGGAAATGTTTGACCGCTTCAATACAGTCTTTGAAAATCGAAGGCCAAAAGTAGCCTTCTCACAAAATTTTATGGGTTGTTGTAAGCCCTGATAGATGACCTCCACAAGCTCCACTATGGCAATCATTAAGTACTAACTCAACTTCTTCCAAAGTTAAGCAATGCCTAAGGATTGAGTCAACCCCTCTGCAATATAATGTATCCCCAATAATAACATAGTTTTTGGCAAGGTGACGTAACTTTCGATGCTCATAATTAGAGAAAGCAGGTGGAAACTTTGAAGTCTAGAGATATATAATGATATCTTCGTACCAGGGATCTTGTGAAAAAATGAGGAATAAATGTTCGTCGGGAAAATTTTCCTCATAAAAAGTAGCTTCCTCACAAGGCAGCTCTGAAATCAATTCCACAAAAACTAACGACTTCTTAGATTTAGATGACAAGAATTCGAGATCAAACTCTTGAAAAATAACAATGCATTGATTATACTTGCCCCTAATCACTCGCCTACTGAGGACAAATTGAAAAGGATTGATAACCACTAAGATGAATATTTTGGGAAGTAGAATGTAATGACGAAGCCACTGGATAGCATGGACAACCGCCCAGGCCAATTTCTATATGGGAGAATAGTGTAGTTCAGGTCCTACTAAGCCTCGGCTCAAGTAGTAGATTACATGCTCACTGAGAGCATCATCCTCCTAAACCAAAACCATATCGATGGTTGATTCTGCCAAAGTGAGATACAAAAGGAAATCTTTGCCATAATCTAGTGGACTCAATGATGGAGCAGAGGTTAATGCTTTTTTCAAAGCATCAAAAGATTGTTGCATGAAATCATCCCATAAAAATGGAATTCCTTTCTTAAGCAAACACATAAATCCTTTGGTAATCTTGGCGTAATTTGCTATAAATCTCCTCAAGAAATTTCCCTTTCCTTGGAGACTTTGAAGTTTACAAATGGAAGATGGGGGAGGTAACTGAGTTATTGCCTCAACCTTGAAAGGATGAACTTGAATCCCTTCAATCGATTCAATGAATCCTAACAACCTACCGAATGTGACCGCAAAAACACACTTATTTGGATTTAACTGGGTTTTATAAAAATGATGTCTCTCAAAGGCTAACCGAAGGTGGTTGGGATGATCAATTCTTTTGCGAGAATGAGTAACCAAGTCATCCAAGTATGCTTCGATAACATGTCTGATGTCGTGGAAAGCATAAGACATGGCCCACTGAAAAGTAGCTCCAACATTTTTAAGGCCAAAGGAATCTTCTTATATGCAAAAGGGCCCCAAGGACAAATAAAGGTTGTCTTGTGCTGATCCTCTAGATGGATAGTAATTTGATTGTAACCAAAGAATCCATCCATGAATAAAAAAATTTCATTACATGCACATTCATCAACAATTTGATCAATAAAAGGCGTGGGGTAGTTTTATTTTAGCCAAGCTTTATTTAAATCCCCAAAGTCGATACATACTGAGATCATTCCTTGCTTCTTATCTACTGGGACTGGGTTGGAAACCCACTCAGTTAGAGAAACGAGGTATATGAAACCCACCTTAAGTAGCTTTTGAACTTTAGCTTTAATCACTGCCACTTTCCAAAGATTAACCGGTCGAATTTTTTGACAAATAGGTTTGGCATTTTTGTATGTCCTGATCTCATGCTGGACTATAGATGGATCAATTCCATGAATTTCCTCATAATACCAAGCAAACACATCTAGAATTTATTTAAAGAGATTGGTGTAGATTTGAATTTCTTCAGGGGAACAATCATCTCCGATGAATACATTCTCGATTATGTTAGGATTCCTGGAGGTGTTTATATGTATAGTTTGTGAGATAACCGACATGTTACCTTTGACAAAAAATTGTGCTGGAGCCAAAGGGTTTGAAACTGTACAAACATCACTAGTAGATAGATTGGACAAACTAGATTCAACTTCATGCAATGGATGGAGAAAATATGAACAATGATGTAAATCCTCCCATGGTTGATCCAAACCCATCATTGCTTCCAAAATTGCTTCTTCAGATGGTAAGAATATATCCAGGAAATCCAAAGCTGAAGTAGAATCAAGGGTCCAAGCCGATGGCACATTGCCATCTAACTGCTCTTGTGAAAAAGGAGTGGGATGATTGTCTATAGAGTTAGTGATAAATTGGTAAGTGAGCTTGGCTGTAGACATGGGAAATTCCATTCCACCTACCTACCCTCCATCTAATGTGGTGGTAGATGAATGTAAGGACCAAGGGTCCGAAAAATAATGAGTTGGAAAGAACTCTTTCCGAGAAGGTCCCGTAGAGGATGAAATCGCATTAATTCTAGTTGTAGGAGTAGGGAGGTCAAATATACCCATTAACGAAGAGTGCATCCCAACTCCTAAATTCTCAATAGGTTGATGGGGATTGTCCACCAATGGAATGGTAGAATCTGAAGTTGCGTGAGAGTCACCTGAAGAATAATCTTACTAATCAACTCTAACAATCCTCCCCTCATGATGAAAATAGAGGATGTGGAATAATGATGAAACTACGACATCCATCTCGTAAATCCAATTCCTACCTAAGAGGAGGTTATAATCCAGGTTCACATCGATAATTTCTACCTCAATATTCACTACCTTTCCCCTGACACAGATAGGAGAGGCTAGGATAATCCCATGCGGCCTATGAGAATGTTCATCAAATGTCGTCAAAAGAATGGGTGAAGGAACAACCAAAGGTGATCCAATGGCTTTCCAGCATGACATAGACATCATGCATGTGGAATCTCCCTCATCTATAACAGTCCGAAAAATATTCGTCTTTCGGTATGTGGACTTTATCTGGAAAGCCATATGGTGAGGAAGTCTATTTTTTGAAATTCAACATATCAAAAGTGAGCACTAAATAATTCTTTGAATCTACTGTGCCAATTGCTAAAAGCAAAGCACTTCTCTAAGTAGGGCACGAACGAAGTGCCTCCAATGTTGACATAACACAAGGAATTTGAGCCAGATCTTCTACAATTGAGTAGTTCTGGGCTGCCCTAGCATTAGGGTTAATACTCGAGTGCTTTACGGAGCCTTTCGGTATCTGAGGTATAGACTCAATAGAGGTCCTCTCAATATGAAGTGCTTTTGTGGCTTTGGGAACAAATTTAGCCTTAGATGTTTCCGATTCACCATAATCGCATTCTCACGTAGCAACGTCGATATGAGAGCTCATCATATAAACATTAGACGAGTTTTTCCCTTCCTCGTTGGCCCTGGAGGAGGTACCAACATTAGAATTTGTGGAAGCAAGTAATTTCTTCCCTTGGGGAAAAGGGTTAGTCAAAACAACTTGGGAGCTAGAGGAGCCTTGCTGTACTAATAAGTGCTAAGTGTCTTGCATCTTAGGGTAGAGGTGAGTGAGATGATCTCCATTGCATAACTTGCATGGAAATTTTACCTTTTTCTTGGACTCTTTCCTACCCTCTTCGGCACCATGTCGAGTTTGTTTGGATTGCCTTTTCCTTCCTGGTTCTTCTTCTTACCTCGTCCCTTCATCTTCCCATTGGATTTTTGATTTCCTTTAGGGTTAGAGGTCTGGATGGCATTTATAAAGGTAGGCTAGGAAGGTGTAGGTACAGACGGTGCTGCCCAGTTAGAAGAAGCAGTTTGTAAAAACAATTGTTGTAATTGATTCAATAGGTTCACTGCATTAACATCAATTGACCCGACTATACCATCGGCATGGGGACCTAGTTTTGGCTTGGCTAAATCAACCTTAGATCTAGGAGCATTAGGTAGAATTTTCTAAAGAACCTCAAATAGAGAATATATCAGTTCCAATTGCTGGGCTATGAAAATGGCTTGCTCTTCTGTATAAACACCGGAGAGAGACACATCCTATGAGATCTTAGGTTTTAATGATTTGAGAAACCATTCAAGAAGGAACTCTGGTGGGATTTCAGCTTTGATAAGCCTTTTTTGCCTCCTCCATTCCTTGATGTGATCCGAAATGTGAGTTGTGATGTCTTGCTGGAACTTAGCCAGAAGATCAGTTCCGACTTCATATTGGGCAAGAAACTAAAAATGATTCTAAAATACATTAGCCAAATGATAGAAAGAAGTATAGGTTCCCCCTGGAAACTCTATATACCGTTTGGTCACATTTCCAGTTAGGGTTCTCTGAAATAACCTCAATCTGATCGAATTATCTATCAGGGAGTTGGATGAGCACCACAAGTGAAATGTGGTTGCATGGACTCCTAGATCTTCACCACTCTTCCCTTCGAATTTTGGGATATCTGAGGGAAGTCTAGTTGGGACTGAAGGCTAAGTCGGATTTCACTAAATGAGATCATTTGTCAATTTAGTTATGTCTGGCAAGTTCAGCATGGCCAGAAAAGGGAGTTGTAGCAGATATTGGGAATTCCATCCACTGTGGGTGGGGTTCCAAAATGTTTGAAAAGAATGACCCGGATTTTGAAAAGCACCAGGTTTCCTGATGCAAATCATAGAGCCTACTGAACCAAAGGATGCTCCTTGTGGTCCAACAAAATTTAGAGTTTTACCAACTCTTGCTGAAAATCCTCTGTAACCAGTGAAATTACCCCCTAACGAAGTGTGGAAAGGAGTTGATAGCCCGTGATAAGGATTCCATGCGTTAGCAAAGGGTGAAAAATTATGAAACGAATTAACTGAAGAATACGACACATTCACTTGTTTGCCAAAAAATTTATTCCCAGCTCCTATCCTAATAACCGTAGGGTTTGTCCAACTGTGGAATGGGTTATTACCTTAACTTGTAAAAGAAAAAGGCATTGACTGTACTGCTGGATTGGAATGTTGTATATAACCACTTCCAAATGGGAAACCCTGAAAAGAAGTTGATCCATTCATCATGGATGTAGAGGTGTTCAATGATATGTTCAAAGGAACTGAAGGAGTCCTGTGAGACAACATTTCATAAGGGATAAATCCAAAACTGGATGTAGTAGCCTGAGAACTTCCACTCGTTGATGGAATGGAAGGAGATCCAAATATAGTCAAGCTAGGAGTAATGAAAGGAATGGAAATAGTTCCTCCTTGTACAGATATGGGAGTCTGCATGCTCGCAACACTCGTCATAGATGCCATGCTTCCAGCAGTTTTCATCAAAGGAATACATGGATGTAAACCTTGTCTAAAAGGCCTTTGAGTCGAGCTTCTGATGTATAATAGAATGTCTGGATGATCAAGAGAAAGAGGATGACTCATAGCCACAACTGACTCTGAAATATCTTCAAGTTTGATGTTATCTTACGACTAAAAAAGCACTCGAGAATGAACTAGTGTGTTCCTCTTTAACTCTCTACTAGTGCGACGTCTATCTTGTGAATTAATGACCCCAAGTGGAAGATCAATATCTGATTCACTTGCTGCCACTGGTTGAAAACCACTGGCAGAATTGCTCCTATGCCTTCTAGGGGAAGGCTTAGGAATCATAGGTGATAGCTCACAAAGTCTCCTAGACCATCGAGATGGTCGATCAACCACTTTGAATTATTTAAAATATCTACTTAAAGACTCAAAAAATTATAAAGCTAGGCCAACTAGGAGCAAAGAACAATCACTAAAAAGTCCTTAAAGGTATTGGAAATCAAACAACTCTTGAGTATTTCTTCTCCAAGTGATTAGGAATGAACACCACAATATAAGGAAAATAATAACAGGGCCTTCCGAAAATAAACTGGGGTAATTAGGCCCCAGACCTACTAGCGAAGGTATCAGAGGCAGTTACACTGACCCTCAGACAACAGCCTTTGTCGGCATAAGCACCCAATGGTACGCTCCAGAAATACTATTGAATGTGATACAACATCAGCCTCAGGTGCCACAGGACGCCTCTCCGCAACCACCTGTGTGATCCCTAGGATAGGCAACTATGGTTACCAACTCGTATCAGAAGCCAGACGGAATAGTCTAGAGGCGGGATGTGACAAGTAAGAGAGGGGGTATTTCTCGTCCTTATCTTCACTCTCCCTCATGCTTTCCTCCCAATTACGGAGCTTTCCTAGTCTCCCTAATGCTATTGGATTTCTCTCATTAATCAAACTTCTCTGTTTTGTAATTTTTGGCAGTTTTGGAGAGTTAACTTTCCTCTCGCCTAATCCAAGGCCCTAATAAACCTAAACTTGTTGATATATTCTGATGACAACATAAAATTTCTAGTTTATTTTAATTAATTGCTTGGTTTTAATGGCTGTTCTTTAAGTCAAGGGTATAGATGGGAGTGAAACCAATGATGTTTGTATGACGCAACAGAAATCAATGAAAAACTAACTACATGAATGCAATCATTTTTTCTTCGATGAAAAGAGATCTCTATACCTGTTCTATGAAACTTCTACAGATCAAAGTACCTTTTCTCTTCTTTTCTTGAAACACACTTCACACACCCAAAAACTAAAATAATATGAATCCTTTAACAATGAAAACTACCCTAATGCAAGGTATAATGGAGATGCAAGATCATAAATAACACTCAAAAAGCAAAAGCAAATTTTTATAACTAATAATGAGCCAACTTAAGTACTAAAGAGGACACAAATTTTGAATAGAAAATTCTCTCCAAACAAGAATGACACATTGTAAAAGATTGCAATTTACTTTCAACAGCAAAAAGAAACCATAAACCAAACTTGGCACAAGAAAAACAAAAACAAAGTTCTTTTAGATATTTTCTTTTTTAAAGAAGCAACTAAAACAACTGTTCGAAATCTCTAGAATTCTAAATTGAAAAAGAGAGCACAATGAGCCTTTGCATGTTACAAAATCGAAAATGAACACAAACTTGAGCAAAAAGACTTCAACTTATACAAAGCGACCCAAATAGCGGCAAAGAGCTTGACAAAATAACCAAGAAGCCAGGAAAGAAATACTTCTAAATTCGTCAAAAAGACTTTCAAAAAGTAAGAAAATTGATGAGGTCACAAAACAAAGGAGAGCAAACCAAGTAGATTTGAAATCCAGGTTTGACATTGAAACTAAAAACAATCTCGTGTTCTACAGGACCAGAACAATCAAGAACTTCAGGATGAAGTCTTGTATAGCAAAATTCAAATTACAAACTCGCTAAAGAAGTAAACCTAGGCCAAATCTTTTCAATGAGGAAGAGACTTCGAAACAGTAAGCTTGCAAAATAATTAAATTCTTTAGATAGCAATTGACCACGTAGAGACTGAAAACACCAAGCAACAAATCTATCTCGATTGAAAGATTTGAAGAAACAATGCAAAAATTTGGATACGCGATTGTGTTCAAACACATAAGCGTGTACATGCGCTTCTGACACAGGAAACTCACGTATACGCAAGTTCACTTTACAGTGTCAAGCGTGTATACGCTACTGTAAACAAAGTAAAGAGTGTATACAATTCTTTGCAAGAAAAAATAATAAACAATGTATCATCCAAAAGATCAGACTTAAGGCCTGGGACTCTACTAAACCAAATAAGAGTGTAACAGCAAGAAAACCAAAGACTGGGCCCTGATTGAGAATGAAATACCCAAACTAGGAATAACAAGATTGCTATCCCCAACAGAGTCACCAATTCTGCTTCGGGTGAAAGCACCCTAGGGATTTCAGTTAGAACCCCAACATAGTAGAAGAAAACTAGAACAAGAAATACTCATACAGCTCAAGAAAGATGCTTATATTATCAAACTACGTAAGAGTGACTGTACCCAGATTTCCTTTGTTCGAGTAGGCCCCATAGGATTCAGACCCTCTGCAACTCCCGATGTTCTTGAAACCTAAAAATCATTCAGTTCGAACATATATGGAAATATAGAAGAAAATCATATTCACAAAATTGACTTTATATCACATAAACAAATGATTGATCATACATCAAAACGACATTCATATATGAATTAAAACATAATTTGATGCATAAAAATCATTAATTTTGGGAATAAGACAACATTTATTTTATTGTAGTAAGCTATAAATAACATGGAGAGAATTCACCTGAGTCTTTTCTTGGCTCCAAGCGGGACCGTCCTCAGGATTCGTCCTATCCCAGCCTTTAACAATATTCTTCCATCACCAACACCATGACATCTCAAGAAAAAGGAAAGATATCTATAATCAAGGAAACAAGGTTTCCTGAATCTTGGGTAAGTGCATGAGCCATAGGGATTCATCAGACTCAGTCAGGGATAATCTCAGTATAATAACTCTATCTCTTCTCATCCTTAAGGCCTTCCCATATAAGTCTATTTATACCTCTCCCAATTAGTTGTTAAGTTGGGAAACAATTGGGAAATAGTTGGGCCACGAGCAATAGGAGGTAATCAATAGGTAAAACCCATGAACTTCGCCCATGATTAAGGAAAATTAATTTTTTTAAGTGTTTTAATACATATGCGTGGATTGGGTATTGACTTACTCACGTGTACATGCTTTTAGCTCAGGGCAAAGTAGCATACAGGGAATAAAACATTGATTAAGGAAAATTATTTTTTTTAAGTGTTTTAATACATATGTGTGGATTGGGTATTGACTTACCCACGTGTACATGCTTTTAGCTCAGGGAAAAGTAGCATACAAGGAATAAGACATTATTTTTTATATATTTGGACCAAGTCTGGAAGGAGGGGTTGCCCTAGGCCATAAACAAAGCTTCACATATACCAAGAGTGGTAAATGGTGCTATAACATATAGCCCTTGGGTTTTGCAATATCAAAGCTCTCATATCTCGTAATTTTTATTCTAGTGATGTTATGAGGTCGTGATGTTCCAAGCTCCTTTTGGTTGGCCATTACGTATCTTTTCTCCATGGGACTTGGCATTCTAAGCAGTGGCTTAAATTTTAGGTGCTAAGGCCATAAGATCCTATTGGGCACCTTTCTCCCTACATATTTTCTTTCACTCTTAGTTCTTTCATCTCAATGACCAAGCTCCAACACATCAGAATTCCCTCGTATCATATGGTTTCCACAATTTAGTTATGGAGTTATGAGATAGTCACCCTCTGATATACTCCTTAGAAATTAGGTGTTAAGCCATGCTTTTTTCCCTTGGTTCTTTTTGTCCCCGTGACCAAGTTCCAACAATATCAGAGCCCATTTTATCGAAACATCTTTCAAATTCCATTTACATACAAGTTAGGAGGCCCTCAACCTATGATATGCTGACCTCCTAGTTGACGTCATGGTTTCGTCATCTCTCTATGTGGCACCACCTAAGTGGTGATGTGTGTCACCTATATTTTCCCCATTAGGCCACTGAAAATTCCAAAATAAGTTGCCGTATGTCCACCATACTGCCACATCATTATGATGTTACTTTTCACTTCTGCTCTTAAGGACAGACTGGCTTCGACCATGTGTTTATTAGTAGGAGAGAGAAATAGCCTCCTTGGTCCATGGTCCTGCACCAAACTCCTTTGTATTTTTTTCCTTTGTGATCATTGGCACTTCCAAGAAATTATAATTTGTAAGGAATTACTAGTTTCTGAGATTTGGATGTCCTCCTCACCCTATATACCCTACTCCAAGGTTCCGATAAGACTCCTATTCTGAGGTTCCGATCTGACCTTTGTTCAGATGTTCTAATGGCCCTATGCTTCGAGGTTTTGATGTTTTTTGACCTTTGATATAACCTTTTTTGATGCTATAATCAGTCCTCTTCTTTGAGGTTTTGATATGCTTCGAGGTTCCGATGGGTTTCATTCGAAAACTTCCAAGACTCCAACCTCCAACATTCTGTCCTCCCAAGGTCTCTATATGTTGGCATGTGCCCTGATATTTCCACCATTGAATATGATGCCTACTCATCCCTTTTGATATCGGTCTTCTATGATATTCCGATATCCACCTACTCTGAGGTTTTAATGTGATGTGTGGTCCATCCTCTGATGTTCTGATTTTCTGACCTCCGATATTTCATGTTTCGAAATCTCTAGGGTTAAAAATTCATCCTGCCTTGGACTTTAAGACCCTAACTTTGGTAGTCAATACCTTTTGATGCATGAGTCCATTTCTATACTTCCACATATCGTTGAAAAATATTTCAGACAACATCCTAGTGGAGGAGGTTTGATGTGGGCTTTGAGACATTCTTCTACCTAAAAAATGGTTGCAAACTCTCTGTTGTTCTTTGCACCTCAACCCTTCTTCTTATGCCTAGAACATTCTCTTCCAAACACCATAGTCATGTTTTTATGGATTCACAAATAAACCTGCTACTATGGTGATTCTCTACAAGAGAATACAACAACCATAGGTTTATCCCTGATGTTGACAAATCAGGCATATCAATGCTAGCTCAACTACTATCACAACTAGGCTAGGGGACATCAAAGGCAACATATGTTACCACAAACACCCATGCTAGTTTGGTTGAAATGAATTCCAACACTCTTTCCAACATTCAAACAATGTCAAATTCCCAACACATCTCCTTAGCATGATTTGTTGACATCAATAACAACACACTTGCAGCCACTACAAAATATCCCCCTTTTGTATTGATGGAAACACATCAAAATCATCATCATTTTAATGGTATTTCCTCATGCTACTTCCACACATATTTTGCATGAGCCACTAATCGCTTTCTCTCCTTTACATGGGTCATCACAACTTCTCCTATAATTCTCCCCCCTTTTTACATGAATGGAAAAGGGCTACAAGCTGCCTTTTTCTCACCCAAGTAATCATTGGCTGTCAAGTTTGACATCTAGCTACTGATGTGCATTATGCTCTATATGTTTTTCTTCAAGGATTGATTCTTGCTTCTACTCTATACACTGGACATATGGGATAATCTCCCCCTGGACATATATTACCTCTGATTTGAATTCCTCTAGTTCCTGAACACCTTATGGTTGTTGGTTGAATGCTCTCTATCCAATGCATCTTTTGTATTAGTTAAAAGGAATATTGATACTAATTAACCTGCTCATGGTATTGTTGTTGTTGCAAATACACATAATTAATTATACATCTCAGCTTCGTGTTCACTGTTTTTGTTGCTTCATCCTCTATGCTCAATTATTTTGAGCTTCTCAATCACTTATTCCTCTGAGATCATACCTAAAAATATGGAACGCTACTTAACAAATACCAAATGTACCAAAAACAAATGGATACACATGGGACAATGTACCAAGAAAACTCTAGTACTTCCTCTCAGAAAGAAATAACCATTCGCACAAAAAAGGTTTCTCCACCTGAACCCAAGACTTTCATTCCCTCGGAAATATTTCTTCATGAGGTTGAAATTTTTTTCCTTCTACTACTATCAAAGAACCTCCCCCTCAATTAATGCTCTCTAATCTTCTACATGCACTTCCTTGCTTCCGCATGGGAACTGATTCGGTGGACCTGACTTTACCGTGGACTTCCTCTAATTGCACACTTCTTCTGCAACCTATCTTCTTTTCTCACAACATAAATTATTGTTGTGTGCTTCCCCTAAACTCATGTTGGTTGTAATCCTCCTTTCTCTTTAACTTTATTATATTTGAACCAAGAAAATACATTATTGTAATCAGCATGGGGACTCGACCATACCTTCAACAATCAGATGCTGTTTTTTGTCTTTTCCTTCTATGTTCTTTCATTTGACTTATTCAGCCTCCCTTGAGACCATTCTCTTCCTTTACTAAAGATAAATGGAGGATCTACTCCCCCTAACAATATCATCCTCCTTCTTCTCAACCTTCATTGCCTGAGTCCTAATAGAAGCATTGATTTCCATCTTCTTCTTTGCCCATGTTTGGGATTTCTCTTGCCTGCACATGGATAGAGGAACCTTCTCCTTCAATTCCTCTTTCTTAACCCAAACCCACTTGCTACAATTTTTCTTTGTTTGCAAGAGAATGGAAATTAGGTTATTTTTGCTCCCTTTCCTTACCTGAAGCTTGTGCTCATTACAATAGATGTCTCAAAAGGGGTTTATCACAAGAATATGAGAATCATCCTTCCTAATTTTTCTCTGATTTTTCTTCAGTGACAAGTCAACACCTTGATGATTTCTCCTTCCATTGCTCAAAATTCTCTTTACTTAGAGCACTGAATACATACTTTAATTCCTTTTGTTGCATCATCTTGGATGCATGCTTCAACTTATCATGCCTACAACCTACTTCATTGTGCCCAAATTTGCCACAATTGTAGCATTCAATTTGGTCTAAGAATGGGGCATAGGAGTTACCATATCTCCCCACAATGTTATCATTACTCCTTTTGCTTCCAACATGCCTTCTTCTATCCTCTCTATGCATTCTTGGGTTGTTTATACCAATGTATCTCGTTTTCTTGCATGAAATCTATAATATATGTCTTTACGTCCAAAATTTTTCCAAGAAAAAAAATAACCATGAAAATGCTTTTGAGGACTGGAGATACATTTTCTTTGAGGGTTTTGTCCTTGAGGATGAGAGGACCTATGCTAGTTCTTCATGCGTCTTTCATGCCAATTTTCATTACTTCCTTACACACTTTCTTGTAGCTTCATAGATCACCTTTGTTGCTCTACTTCTTGTTGCTTATCCTTCTGTTGTTGTTATCCAATAACTGCTCCTTCTTTGTTGTTGTTGGAACCTTTGACTACCTTTACTTGGATAGTTGACCCTTCAGCCTGTGCCTTCTTGGACCTTCCTTCCTCTTTAAAACCCAAACCAACCTTGATGAGAGGGGATTTTTGCTTAGCAAACATCTCATCCAAGGCCTTTGTTCTCTCCTCAAGCTTTTGAAATTGAGACAACTCTTTATTTGAATTTTCCAAGTGATGTTTCAATGAGACTACTTCACTTTGTAGTCTCTCACAGTGACGTTATATATCATTTAGCTTATTGGTTAACGCACTACTCAACCTACTAGCCTCTTCTTGTCGAGTAGTTAGATCAATTATTGTTTTTGTCAACTTCTCATTCTCAAGCTTATCCTCCTGCAACTTCTCCTTTGGCTTGAGATTTTCCTTTGATACGTCCTTGATCTCCTTTAGAGAAGAGTTCAAATTATTTCTAAAATAGATCCTTTCATTCATATCCTTCTCTTCACTATCAAAGGTGCTAGCTGACTCACAATAGATATCTAAACCTATATCTGTGTCCATAGAGTTTTCCACGGGTCTAAGGGGTATTTTATATTCATCACTTTCAGTGATACCCCTATTCTCTTTGTAACACTCTCCTACCACATATACCCAAGTAACTGGCCAACCAGGATAAATATGTCGTGAGAAGTTACTATGTTATGATTCAACTCCCTATGTTTCAGTTAAGGAATTGGAACTTGTAGAAGACATCACACAGACCTTCCACATCAAACAACATAACTCCCAGGATCCATCCCAGCCACTCAGGTAACCAACCCCTGATAGCAACTGAATTTTTAGTGCATCAAACCCCTAGATGCTCCCTTGATATGGACAAGGGTGCATATAAAAGGCTACATACATATCCCGAACAAGGGCAAGGGAGCATTTGGGGACTTTTTTCCCTAGTGTTGTGATTGTGACTTTGGCATTTGTGCCACTTTTTCAGGCCCAAACCCTTGGTTACTCCCACAACTCAATGACACCTTTAGAAATGAAATTTCATAGAGGAACAAAGACACATTTACAAAAACATCAATAAGGAATAGAATAGACCCCTACTAGCAATGATAGGCATTTTGTCGAACATGTCACAAACATGAAAACTACATGTCTTGACAATAGAACTGAGCATAGGGGTCCCATACTTATCTAAGAATCACTAAGAAGCATTGATGCCTCGATGCATTAGCTAAAATTTCATCTATTAGGCCATAGATACATTGATAATTCATTTACATGTAAAAACATGATGGGGGCGATACATAGCCACTCTCATAATACATGTTCATAAACAACATATAACAACAAAAATACCCAGGAAAAAATAGCCATATAATCCACATATAAATTAATATAATACTCATGAATTTACAAGGAGAAAAAACCTCATATTAATGATGCAAAGGCCAACGCGGTTTGGGTCTTCCATGAATCACCAGACCATAGACATGGTTAAGAAAAATATCTCTTTAACTAGTCACCCCCATGCCATATTCTAAGAATGAATGTGGGATATCATGGAACAATCCATCAAAACTGAACCAAGGCTTCCAAAGGTCAAACCACCTCAATCCATCACTTAGTGATTCCACCTCACAGTCAGACATCACAAACCATCACCAAATTGGTCTCTACCCAAGCCTTCTAGGGCTCTAGAGGTTTTGTTCTAACCAATTCTTCCAGGGATAATAAATCAACCCACCAAGGGGATCCAGAGCATTTTCCTAGCCAAGCCTTCAAGAACTAGTAACTCAACCGAAGACGTTATAGGGATTCTAGAGCATTTTTCCAACCAAAGCTTCTAGGAACTGGTCACTCAACCAAAGCTTCTAGGAACTAGTCACTCAACCCAAGCTAAAGGGAACATGAGCACCAACCAAGAAAGCAAATAAATGAACTCACAACACCATGGCTATCCCTAAAATGGAAAACTCAGTGTACTTGTTGATCCCAATGTCCTCTTTCCTTTTCATACTCTCCCTTTGACTTATTTCTCCAACAAACCAAGTATACCACACTCTTCAAGAGTGATCCAAGAAAACTCTAAGTGTCCAAGAGTATGAGAGAGAGAATAGAATGAGAGTTCCCAAAATTGAATTGACAAAAAGCACACTGATCAAACCTACCCATTGATCCTCAGAAGTTGTTTTATCAATGAGGCCTATATTTTCTTCATTTTAGATTATTTTCCTTCATATTCATCCTAGCATGCAACTTGTGACCTTTCAGCTTCCTTTTCTCCTAATTTTGATTATTTTCATAAATAGATGTGCCAAAAATTCTACTTTTCCTTTCTAAATCCCTTTTCATTGTCTCTATTCATTTCTTTAGCCATAATAAACCAAAGTGAACACCCATTGGGAAGCTTTTCCCACCATTCAAGTTGGAATACATGTCCCATTACTGTGGTCTTATATATGTTTACATGAATTTTTAACGAGGGTTGTTACAAAACCCTCCCCCTTGGGGGAACACCATCCCCGATCTTCAATGACACTTTTAACGAACAAGACTGCTGAAAAAGAAACATACTTCCCATGGAGATTTGTAACACAACTGATTGTAGTATTATTAATGACCACTGCTGAAACACGACAATCATATCATTTAGTAGAGAATTATAACACAACTCATTACGATATTTACAATAATAACCATATATGCACACATACACATTTGCTTCACCCAACAAATAATTATACTCTCTATGGAGCTTTGTAAATCTATCTCAATATAGTATTTACAATAATATATACATATACACATATGCACATTTAATCAACCAACAAATAAAAGGATTGATGCCTACATCTGTAACAAGGGAATCCAAAGGCTAACACCTCCACCCTCAAAGTAATTCTAGTATTCATCTACTTCATAGGAAGTCAAGAATCGACTGCAAGGTCAAATATGCATCCAATGTCTAGTGCTACAATTGAATGCCACTTGTCCTCTTCGTGCATAGTTACCGACTAATTGTTTCAGGGCACACTCCCAATGTGCATCTCATTCCATCTGGAAATGCTAAAGACCAAAATAAATCCATCCTTGACCTTCCCTTCTCTTCTAAATAGTCCCTCGGACAATCTGGTAACCCCCTTCTATGTAGTCACACACCTTCCAAGTTCCACTAACACCCCAATCCTGAGAAGTCCATCCCTCGGCAAGGTTTCCTTGCATCAGAAGGTTTAGAAACCAAGGCATATCCCTACCTCAAACAATCATATCAGTCATAGCATGCACATGGAAATCAATGGACACTACTGGGTACTAGTGACCTACAATGGCCCTGCTCCAGAATTCTTTACCAACATACTGTTTCTTGTTCTAATTTATTTTATGTTGTTGCTAATGCTTGTTGTTAGTTTTGACCACTGAACTGAGCATTTCATGCTTTCTTGTAACAAGCACATAATTTCCATTAGATTCCAAATAAGTTGAAATAAATTCACATCATACCTCATTGGTGGCTTGTTAATAAGGTATACTTGCAACTATGTTCGCTTCCTATCACAACAAGTAAAACTACCATCTTTGACCAAATCATCATATATAAACATATCACATCAGGGTAGGTCAAAATACAACCATCATAGATCTAAATCATAAATCACATGTAACCATCATAAACCAAAATCATAGATCATATGTAATCCTCATAGACTAGAGTCATAAATCACATGCATAATAAACTGAAATAAAATATTTATACTTTTCCTTTAATCAATCCTTAGCTTCGACCTTTGTCTTTATTTTGTACGCACACTAGATTGATTGCCACACCCAACAAACAACTGGTTCATTCTACTCAACCTTGTACACATACACATAATGTGCATCACACACGACATATAACACCATGTAATACATGCACCTACACCTGACATACCACACATACACCTACACCCAGTGTACAACACAATGCAATACATACTCCTACATCTAATGTACACCACAACACAATACATACACCTACACCTGGTGTACAAAAAACCACAAATATATACACATAGTAAAACATAATGAATATATATGTCATGATACCACGACTACACAATGAACATACATAGTACCACATACCCGCAACATAACATGCATGACATGCACACAATACAACATGTACACTAGTATCATATGTGCAACATGTACACAGTGCCACATGTACACAATACCACCTGCACAATGTGTGCACAACATCATGTGTACATGACACCAACCGAACAACGTGTATACAACACCATATGTACATCGCACCACCTGTAAAATGTGTACACAACGCCACATGCATGACATGTACAAAACATCACATGCACACAATACCACGTGCACACAACACCACATCTACAACATGTACACAACACCATATGTACAATCATGTACATAACAGAATATGTACAACATACACACAACACCACATATCCAACATGTGCACAACACCATATGGACACAACACTACATATCCAACATGCGCACAATACACTATGTATAGAACACCGCATATCCAACATGTACAGAGCACCGTCTATACCCAACACTACATATGTAATATGCACACAACACCATATATACACCAGGCATTCAACATCATATGTACTCAATACTACATATACAACATTACACATAAGCATAGGTATAATCATTGAGTATAAAACATGTGCAACATATACACAACAATAACACTGCACATCCAAAACCATATTGCCTCTACCAACCGACCTTGCTTCCAGTGTCTCTCTGCCATCCATACTTATCCTAGCATGTCATAAAGCACATTTTTTCATTCTATTGATGTATCCTTCAATGTTACCTATCATAACATAAACATAGGCACAATATAAGCATACAATATCAATTTATACCCACATGATAATGACCTAATATGTTTTTCCTAACTACTCTTCCCACTTAATTCCTCATAAACCAGGAACCTCTTCATGCCATTCACTTGCATAAGTAATCATTCCTCCACAAGAATGATCCCTGGTGACCTTGTCAGACAACAACATACATACATACATGTATACATATAAACATCGACATAAAACAATCATGATCCCTAATGACCCTGCCAGATAGCATGTACATACATACATATATTCATATAAACATTAGCATAAAGAAACCATGATCACAACATAATTACTAGATATCATAAGGTCAAGTTAAGAGAGCTCCCTTTATCTGTTCACAACATGAACAATATTGAGGACAACGATTCCCAACATAGTCTAGGAATCTAACACCTCAAGTCCATTTACTTTACCTTTCCTATTACTTTTCTCATGATTGTTCTTCCATTGTTCATTTATCTCAATGGACCAAACCAAACTAACTAGTTTTCATATTATTTCCTTAAACTTCCCTTCACTCATGCATTGAGCTTCATCCAGGCCTTAGATCACCTGTTAAGTGCCACACAACTCTCTTTGAGCTCCATTAGCTTTCCACTTTGCCAACCAATTCCCAAGAATCAAATGTAAAAGATAAGAACAAGAAACAAACAAGAAAAAAACACAAAGAACCAACAATGATATGACACCACAACCAAAGTGGCATAGCTATGCACCAAACATAAACAAAACTGCAAATCATGCTAAAAAAATCACAAAAGACCAAAAGCACAAGACTAACAATAGAAACATGAGCCAATCCCACGGTTCCCAAGGAAAGCTCAACCCGAGCGTTCTTCAAGATTTAATGGCAGCCTCTCTTTTCATGCAACTCCCTGCATCACACTACCATGAACACATAATCGTCAATGTATAAATAAATATAGCAATATACCAGTTAGCTTACCTTATTACACCAAGAACGTTGCATTGTAGTTGAACACATTTTTGTTATGTCTCAGAGGACTCAAATTCCCTTGATAGGTCTAGCTATAACTAGACACCAACAGTTATACCTATCAAATACATGTCCATAAATATAACACATATCCACAAAAATTCAGGAAAATTAGGGCTAAGAAGACTTCCTTTATGAAAAGAACTCATTTGTTTGGAATTTCAATTTCAAAACATAGCCAAAGAAATTCTTACCCAATTCCTTTATTTTACCTTTACCTTGCTACAACTGAGTCTTACTATATATTGTCACATCACCCAATGGATAGTTACATAAACAAATTAACTATTACCTTGTCATGCTAATACCAAGCATGTTTCCTCCAACTATTACACTCAAGTACATGTCAGATATTTCAACACATGTGTCAATAAAACCATCTTAAAACAAGATCATTTTTCGATGCAATCTTATATACACATACTCATATCATTCAATTAATCAAATATTTAGCAAACGATAGATGGAATAATAGACACCAACACTCAAACACCAAATAAATGACATAATAAAATATTCAAGCACCAAATATAAAACATAAGAAAACTCATACCTTAATGTATCTCAAGGGAGACAATCTTGTCTACATAATCAATCTAGATTAGCATGATATGACTTCACAACATATCAACTCAACCATAAAAAATGTCATGATATCCATAACAATAACTAGCTAACATATTCACATTATAAACTCATAATAATTAGAATTCATGTATAACAATCACATATGCAAAGACAGTCTAGATTAGTACAACACAAAATCATAAATATATTGAATCATACATGAATGTCATAATCCTAACAATGTTCATAGGCCAATCCAATTTAGCATCATACATATAACATCAAGATCTTAGTTGCAATAAACATAATCATCAAGTTACTAGCATATAATATATAACAACAAGTTATATAGCATGCTCATCAACAACATATAACCTAATAATCAATCTATCATATAACAACAAAAATTTAACCTATAACATACTCATCAACAACATATAGCATAATCATCAAGTTATCTAACATAAAACAACAATAGCAAGGAATAAAACCACATCTTACTATCATTCATGACTATCCGACACATGTGCATATGACTACACTAATCAACTAGAATTTATCATGTATGTTACCATAACATCAATAGAATGAAAGACATACGCATAACCATAATGCATATAACAATACTTAACCTACATACTTGCATTCCCAACATACAAACATGTATGATAACATGCTCTTGCCTTGAGGTCCAATGTTTCCACTCCACCATGATGGTATGCATCTCCTTTTTTATCTCAACCAACTCATTAGCATCATAACATACCAATGACACCATAATGACCTAATTTCATGTAATAACCTCACAATCCATGTCTCACCTACCATACATGGATAACCATAATAAGGAAAATGTATGAATAACAACATATAGACACTCACATGCATAACAAATGCATATACAACTGACATGAATTAATGACAAACACATTCCAACAACAACATCATCAACTCCTACATGGAAACACAATTGTATCAATGAGCACTACCATGCATACAAAACAAGCACATATACAACCTACATGCATGCATGAGAAATAAATTCTATCGATCCAGCCTAAGTGTTAAACCATGCTCTGGCACCACTCCGTGATATCATATATCACCCAAAAAGAATGGAAACTAGACACCACGCAAAGAGAATGAAATCCGCTCTGATACCACTTTGTAACACCCTCATGCCACATATACCCAAGTAACTGTCCAACTGGGGTAAACATGTGACAATATGTTACTATGATATGATTCAACTCCCTATGTGTCAGTTAAGGAAGTTGAATCGGCATAACACATCACACATACCTTCCACATCAATAACATAGCTCCCAGTTGCCAGCCCAACTAGTCAAGTAACCAGCCCCTTAGACCAACTAAATTTTTAGTGTATTAAACCCATTATGCTCCCTTGATATGGACTAGGAGGCTCTAGACGCTCCCACAACAAGGGCAAGGGAGCCTCTAGGGACATTTTCCCCAGTCCTATGCCTACGACTCTAGGAGTTTTGCAACGTTTTTAGGCCCAGAGCCGAGGTCACTGCCTATAACTCAATGACACCTTCAAAAGTGAATTTCACAGCGGAACAATGACACATTTGTAAAAACATTGACAAGGACCAAATTGGACCCCTACTAGCCATGATAGGCATTTCATCAAACATCTCACAAACATGAAAGTTAGAGGTGTTAACAATAGAACTGAGCATAGGGATCTCATACTTATCTCACAATCACTATGAAGCATTGATGCCTTAACACATTAGCTGGAATTTTATCTATTAAAGCATAGATAAAGTTTCATTCATTTACAAGTAAAAAAATGATGAGGGGCATATAGTCACTATCATAATACATGTTCATAGCAAGAATAATAACAACTAAAATACCAAGGAAACAAAATCCATATAATCCACATAAAAAAAATGTAATACTGTTGAATTAACAAGGAGAAATGACATCATGTAAATGATGTAAAGGCCAACCAAGTTTGGGACTTCCGCGAGCCAATCAACAATGGACATGGCTGAGCCAAATCTCTCTTCAGCCAGTCACCCCATGCCATTTTCCAAGCATGAATGTGGGATCTCATGGAACAATCCATCAAAGATGAACTAGGACTTCCAGAGGCAAAACCACCTCAACCCATCACCCAGTGGTTCCACCTCACGGTCGCACATCACAATCCATCACCATATTGGTCTCTACCCAATCTTTCTATAGCTGCAGAGCATTTGTTCCAACCAAGGCTTCTAGGACTAGTAACTCAACCCACAGATATCGTCAAGCTTCGAGAGCATTTTCTAACCACGGCTACTAGCACTAGTAACTTAGCCCACCAAAGGGGGTCCAAAGCATTTTTTCAACCAAGGCTTCCAGCGCTAGCAAAATAATGGAAGTTATTAAAGGGCTTCCAGAGAATTTGTCCAACCAAGGCTTCTAGGAACTAATAACTACATCGAAGCTAAAGGAAACATGAGAACCAACCAGAAAAACAAAGAAATGAACCAACAACACCATGGTTATCCCAGAAATGGAAAGGATAGGAAAATCGACTATTAATAGAGTAAATCCTCAATGCCAATGAAAGATTGTGACAAATAAACCACATGCATATAACATGCATGACAAAACTAGTGAGGAAAATATACATGCAACTTGGTACCTGCAAGCAAAACCCATTGTATCTATTGATCTCAATTCCTCTTGTTATTTCCTTCTCTTCCTTTGGATTCTTGCTCCAAGCAACCAAGTATTCCACACTCTCCAAGAGTGCTCCAAGAAAAATATAATTGTGCAACAATATGAGAGAGAGAATAGAATGATGGCTCCTGAAACTGGACTGAAAAAAAGCACACTAACCAAGCCTGCCCACTGATCCTCAAAAGCCTTTTTATCATTGACAACTCTATTTTCTTCATTTTCCATTATTTTCCTTCATTTTCCTCATCACATGCAACATGTGACCTTTCACCTTCCCTTTCTCCTAATGTCCATTATTTTCATAAATAAATGTGCCAAAAATGCCATTTTTCCTTCCCAAAGACTTTTCCATTACCTATGCCAATTTCCTTAACCATAATAAACCGAAATGAACAACAACTAGGATTTTTTCCCACTATTCATCTTGGAATACGTGTCCCATGATCATGGTCTTATATATTTTTACATGTATTTTTAACCAAGGTTGTTACACTCGTCATAGGATATACTCTCTTCTCCTTAAGAGGACCCCTCCTTTGCTATTGCTACTAAAGTAGGTCTATCTTCATTACTACTACTAGATTCATGCCTATCTCTACCTTCAGGTGATTCACATGAACATCTAGATAATGAATGACCTACTTATTTACATTTACCATAATTAAATAGTTTACCTTGAGAGTCGCATTGCCTCTCATCCAGGTATTCTTATTCATTATCCTTGGACTAAAGATCATCAATTTGCTCACAGGAATAAATACGTTCAATATCTGGAGCATCTTTCCTTTCATATGTCTTCTCCTTTTTCTTCCTTCTCTTCTTATCACCAGCAGCTACATGTTCCAGTTTACTAATTGAGAAACATGGTTCCTTAGCCTCTTCTTGAGCCACATGGATATCTCCTTCATACAAGCATTGTAGTCTGTCCAACATTTCCCTTACTCTCTCACAATGCCTTACTTTCTCAACATCTAGGTTAGACAACCTTTTCATGATGACCTCCTTGGTTTCTTGATTCTACTCACTCTTTTGTCCATTCAATACGGAGCACCATACACCAACATTGAACGAAATTAAATAGGCTTCCATTATAATATTCCATAATACATACTTTGATCCATTTAGGAATGGAACTCCTTCTTATGTAAGACAAGTTTGATTAGCCATTATTTTCGTTTTGTCTACCTTCTAGCAGTTAATCTATTCCTAAAGGAACTTGGCTATGATACCAATTGTTGGAAACAATGTTAATACTAAGAGGGGGTGAATCAATTTTAAGTCTAATTTTTAACTTTTTATGACAATTTACTTTTCTTATTTAAACTTGGAACCATCCATATAACCGAAAACAACATATCATGTGGCAGAAATATGAAATCAACATTCAAGCACACACTAAGAGAGTCATACACATGAGACACAAGGTTTTACATAGAAACCCTTTTAGGAAAAAACCACCAAATCTTGTTGTTGTTATTGTTGTAAAATGAGAGCACCTACTCTATTACATCAATCTATTTTTTGATCCACCACTCATAAGAAGCACAAAACACCTTTGATTGTTTGCTAGCACCCACTAACAAGAAGAACCAACTCCCTCCTTTTGTAGATACTTTTATAGCTCTCCAGAAGCACCATGTGAAGCACCGATTTCATGTATTTGTTGCAAGCACCAATTTACAACTCCTTGGATTTATGCAAGCACCAACTTCTAAGAGGCACCAACCCCCAAGCCTTCTCAAGCACCCACTAGAGTTGGAAGCACCAACTTTGTGTATGGAGGATTGAACACACATTCAAATAGGAACTCAACATTCACTGTCATTGGAAAACACTCTGCCTGATATCAACTATGTTTTATTCATCCCTTTTCTGACACAACAATCTCTTTTCTTCACCCTTTTCATGCTCTACAACAACTCATTGTTGCACTCATAGCATTAACCAACACACAAAACTCACACAGTACTCTTTGCACTCTTATCTTCAACTACATATAGTGAGTTATCCATGTCTTTTATCCTACAGGCCTTCTCATCCTTGCACACCATATCACTTCCTCACTCAAACTTTTTCACATAGGACAGGCCTTTAACCTTTCGCATATTAGCACTAACTCTCTCGACATATTTCCTCTGCATAGGCACTTTCCGACCTTTCTCTGTAGAACTGGATCACTCAGCCTCACACATAGAAATGAACTCTTAGCCAATATCTCTCCACCAAACAATGCTACATTCCCTAATTTTTCTCAATTGTGCTCCTCTGTTTTGTTTCTCTGCTACACTGTAGACAATGTTGCCTCTGCTGTCCTATATCCACACTGCACGAGTGTACCTCAACATGCCTCTACTTTCTGTTGTTGTGTTTGACTAGGCCATTGTAGCTGTAATAACCACTGTCAATCAGCACCTGCGTGTTTATCCATACTAAGAATTAATTCTCAATCCACCTAAACACTTCAACCAGGCATTGTCCTCTCTATGAACAAATCTCTTCTCCCCAAGGCTCTCAATTCTTATTCATAACTTCACAAAACTTGACTATACTTCGACATGGCTTCTCTATTCTTATTTAATTTTTGAGATGTGCGCTTGAAGATCAGAGGTAGCTTTGTCAGCTTAAGTAGGCCCAAAACTCTTCCCTGTAAAATCATTGTCCTTTCTATCTTGACCAAATGATATTTGTAGTTGCCATTACTTCTACAATCAACTCTCCTACATTCATTTATTCAACTGCTAACTCATCCATCCATATACACTCAATGTTGTATTGGAATTTCACTCATCATAATTGTTATTAAAACAAAGTTATGATATCTAACAATGTCAATTGCATTAGCCCCATAAATCTTAGCCTACTATTGTAAGGGCTACATTTACCCTCTAAAATTTTTCCTTTGCTTCATTTTGGAGCCTCCCTACCAACCATCCTAACAACATGCCTTGCACCAGCATGTACATAGGCTTCATTAATTTTTTAGCAACTTGTTAGCCTGTGCATGATAGTTTGCTTCACTCCCCTCAGAAGCTACCATTCTAGACTTGAGCTAGTTGTTGGTTGAGCATCTCCCTCATAAAAATGTGTAATTCTAGAGGGGAACAACCCTTCCCTCCAGAAATTGCGCAAATCTGTTGGGCAGCATGCTGGGCCCAGAAATTGTGCAATGCAATCAAACATCCTTCCTTCGGAAAATTGCATAATATAGACCAACATTGTAGCTTAGCCCATAAATTGTGCAATCTTAAGCAGTTGTCACCTACTCCTCCCTGAAATTGCACAATCCCTCTAGGATAACCAGCCCAACTCCTCCTAGAAATTGCAAAAGAATCCCTCTCAGTCAATCAGGTTGTTAGATGTGCATTCAGGTTGACCGATTCCACCTGTGACCCAATAGACTTGACTTACATGCATTGGTTGCTTTTTCTTGAAATAAAAAAAAAAGAAACATGCAAAAAGCATCCCTAGATTTTAGGGATCTATTTTTAGCAGTTGGAGGTTACATGCAAAGATCGTTTTAGAAACTTTCCTCCAAGTGTTGCTTTTTCCTAGATTTGTGGCATGCATATCATAAACCTAAAAATTATTTATTCGATGCTTCAGAGCTCATTCTTCACATCAATCGTGGAGCTCTGATATCCCACAACACATCTAGGAGTCTTTGGCACATCAATATTAGTTATTTCCGAGTAGGTCCGGTTTACTTGTCTTTTGTAGCATTTCTATCGCTTATTGTCTTTAGGCTTATGCGAGTGATGTTTACTTGATTTCAATTTTTGTTTGCATCTCACTCATGTCACATGCTTGAGACTGTTTTGCATGAATGGTCACCGATTCAGTGACTCGTTTTACACACATGCATGTTTTCCTATTTTCTGAATCTTACATTCCATGTTTGCATGTATGATAAATCATTCTTGATTACACTCAGTATTGTCATGCATTCACATCTTCATATGCTTTTATTTGTTCATTGGCAGGCCTCAGCAACCTTGGCCTGGACTCTGCCTTGCCCAGATAGCATTGTGAAATTATGAGAGAGAAGGCCCTATCTTCCTCCCAGAAAATATGCAAATCTAGCCAGACAATGTCTTCCAGTGTTGCCTTGCACAATTCTGAGAGGCAGTGTCTACTGGCCCCAAAAATTGTGCAATGCAGTCGTTGGGCCTGCATGACTTGCCAACTAAAATTACATATTTCGCAATCTCAACACCCAATAGGCTAGTCTAGATTTTGCATTACATAATTCTAGTAATCACACCGCCTCTTGATAGTCCACACTACCTTTAGCACAGTTTCGATAGTTAGTCTCCCAGCCTCCCATTGAAAATTATGCAATCCCTACTAGTAGTCTCCCCGGTATGTTGTATGTTAGTTCTCAAGTTTGCTTTGGTTTTAACTTACTGATTTCTTGCCATGCATGTCTCCCTGTCTCTAGATATAGTAGGTGTTTGTCTTTCTCTCAGCAGTTTAGGATCAATGTCCTCCAGGAGAGCAGGTTCAAAGAACACCAATGGAAGCGCAATTAGAGAAGGAGTTGAGCGAGTGTCTATTAGTTTGCTAATATACAAAGACACCAAGTCAATCGTAGACAAAGACAACAAGCTGAAATGGTAGGAGGTTGATGATGCATTCTCAAGCACATTTGGGGAAGATCTTGAATACTGCAAAGTGCATGTGAACATTAATAAGTCTAGCTTGTACTAGATTGCATGTAGGTATCTTGCGTTCTCATGTGCAGACATGATACATTGGATCGTCTCACACACCGACACTGAGACAATAGTTTTGAGCAATTTCAGTGGGACAAAGATTGCTACTTTCAGGGCATAGGACTATCACCAAATGTACCACCTGCCAAAGCCAATGATCACCATGGAGACACCCTTCATCATAATCAGCAGCAATGCCAAATCCAAAGATATCCTGAAGAACTGGGTGGAGGAGCTAGCCAAATTCAGGATGACCTTACAAGACGAAGGTATTATGGAAGGCATATTAGTACTTGTTCATGTTTACAGGCTGCTTGTACGACAAAGAGAGTATGGAGACCTTCCCGTAGAGTTGGGTGATCGTGTTGGACCAACTGGCCAATGAAGGTAAAGCATGCACCTAGTTCGACGTGTTGGCTCATAGGCTAAAGGAACCGGTAATAGGAGCTCGACAGCCACCCAAAGGTCAACAAGTAGAAATCTACACATCTACTTACATCATGGATGCAATATGTGCCTGTTAGCAATTCTTGGGTTTGAAGTGGGCATGGACATTAGTGGAAACCTCTCTAAACACTTATTGTAAATTGTTTTCTAAATGTAGCTTCTTAGGAGTGATCACACAATCGGTAGACCATTTTGTCACCCCGATCTATAAGATGATATTTGAGCAAGATCCACCTTGCATGTAAAGGGAAGAAATGGAGTCACTGATCGACATAGTGGATTGGTATGCCTCACCTTTTGGAAATTCATAAGGATGTACAATGCGAAGAAACCTCTGAATGTTTTTCTGAAGTTTTCCATGGACAAGATCATCATGAAAGAAGTTTCATACCACATCACGACAGGAATTTTAGATGGGCTGCAATGGAAGAAGAAGGAACCTTGGCCCACTCTTCTATTTTGGATCGGGTTGTACAAGATACAGAATCTATAGCATGCAGATGTCGAAACAAAAGCATTCAAGAAATTTCCTTTCGGCACCAAAAACTTTAATCGGTATGACCCACATTTCTTTGTGAAGGATCACTACAAAAGAGTGCAATTTCTATGGATCCATGGTGCATGTCATTGGACTGAGGAAGACCCATGGAGATATTTCCATAGCCCCTTTAGGCCCAATGAACCGATTGGCATCACTGTGGAATGGTTAGCGAAGCAACATCCAGGAGAGCACCAACAGCAACAATAGCAGAGGTTAACCTACTAGCGCACGACAAAGGCAAGAGAAATATTATCGACAATACAAAGGAAGAACAAAGCTACAAATTTGGAGAAGACCCACTTATGCAGAAAGTAGCTTTGGCAATATAGGTGAAGAGGCAACAATGTGACAAGATGACCATGCAAAGGCAGAGAGAAAAATAGAGGATGAACGAAACACTGAAGGAGTTGCAAGAGTTGAAGGAGAAACCCTTGAAGGAATAGGAGCTACATAGACAGAAGAAGGAAGTGTAATAGGGAGAGACACAAAAGGGGGCAAAATATGCATAGATTGATGAAATTGTGCCCATAGAGGTAGTAGACTCATCCAAGCAGTTGGCACAAAGAAGGAAGGGTGAGCAGTCGTACGAGCAAGACTTTGCGCAAGAGATTGAGCGAGTACTTGTGCAGATGGATACCAAGATGGAGCAACAAGATTTAGAGCAAGACGTCGACCTCATGCCCTACCAACAAGAGGTCAATCTACCAGCTTCCTTGGATTCAGAAGCAGAGCAAGTCGTGAGCGACCAAGGAGATATGGAGATTCTTGGAGACAATCCAGAAGAAGAGATGCACAACATATCATTTGACGAGTCACAACATAGAGTTGTGCAATCGCACAAAGTGTCTACTCTAGATGTCCACACATCTCCTGTACAGTTTGAGGAATGAGTGATCGTATCTGACATGCAGAAGCATCCAACTACATTGGCCGATGCTACCAGAGCATATGTTGAAGCCACTAGCTCGAGTGACCGCTTCTTGATAGTAGAAAATGATCGAATGGCTAAGGAGTTATAGATGGCCAAGCAGGGAGGAGAACTGGTTGCAACATCTACCTGAGCAGAGTTCAATCAGGTGATACTAGATGAAGTATTGTCCCTTGAGATAGTCATGCGGGTGTTGCATTCCAGATTTGGTACCGTGCATAAGGCAATTGTCCATCTCAACAGCTGTAAGTAGCACTATGCTAGGAGAGAACGTATCTTGTCAAACTTGCAAGCTGTTGTCGATCACATGAAAACATGGACAATGAGATACAAGGGAGCCCCATTACACTTTCCCAAGATGATGAAGCCCAGAGTGATTGAGTTGAAGGAACACATGTAGAGTGAGATCTAAAACTATGAAGATCTCTTAGAACTCATCACTAGTTTGCAGGCTTCCCATGCACGGGTGTTCAGAAGCAGGCTTCCATTGATCCCATTTATTAGGACACTCATTGAGGCAAAGAAAAAGGGACAAATCCGACTGGAGATAGACTCTTACTTTGATGAGTTGATGTGCAGACACTATGCATATGCTAGTTCAGATGCACTCAAGACAATGATACACCTATTATTAGATGAGTTGGATAGAGGAGCCAAAACAGAGTACCCGAATGAAACAGAGACAATAGTTTGTTTCTAGAAATATGTCACCATAGAGTACACAGACACCATCACAGACTACCAAGCTTGGCATTAGTTCACCACCATCGACCATCATGAGAATGTTGAAGAGTTGATCTTCCCACAGTTGTCCGAGTCATAGTGATTTCTTTCATGGCTTACTCAAGCATATTTTGTCTCACATGGGTACATGTGTAGATTGTATGTAACATATTGTGAAGTGGAAGTTCAAGTGTCGATAACTGAATGTAATATTCATAGTGTAGTTGAAGAGTCATGAGGGTAGGTGAACAGTCACAAAGGGGAATGTCAAGGGTCACCACACCCTTTTCTATATATAGTACCTCATAACTCATTGTATAGGCTTTTGGTTAGCCAAGATTTTGATAGGATTATCTTAGAGAAAGCTTGGAGAGTATTGTAATGAGCCTTGGCTTCACTATAGTGAAGAGCTAGTACATCTCTTTGGAGGAGCAGGTGGCAGTGACTGTAACGTTCCTCTATCAGGACTAGGGGTTGGTCATGGTTGTACTATATGATTGGAACTCTCACTTTTTAACATAACATAGCCAGCACGTTTCATGCATATGTCGTTATTTTATTTCAGCTATCTTTGTTTCTCTAATGATATATGTATCTGTTTTCTTACGCATGCATGTATGGACTCTTTCTATATAAGTATGTATGAATCTTACTGAGATGTGTTGTTGGTTTAAGCACACTTTGGATGTTAGCTTACCTTCTTTCCAGTTTGTGATGCATCTTCACTTGTGTGTTCCCTTCCAAGTTGCATACTTTCACAGGATTCCAAGAGGTGCACTCACCCCATTTTCCATGTGTTAGAACTGTTCATGCACCTTCTTTGGCTTTCTGCACATGAAACACCCTTGCTACCAACGGGGACATCTTACTTTCCTCTAAATGCAACCACAATCAAGGAGATATCGTACAACCCACTGTTGGGACTCCTACACCAAATGGTCTGAGGTCTAGTTGGGACTTCTTACCCAGGAGATCCCCTGACATGTTAGCGGGTCCAACATCATCAACACTTATGGTGATAGAAGGAGCGCTAGATGTCAAGCTGTGTCCTCTCATCCTATTTTTAACCTTTGCACATCTATCATGGATACTATCACACTAACCCCTCCACGATGTTTTTCGCATGTAAAACCTCTCGACCTCACGAGTGAGTTTTTTGGTCTCTTATCTAAATTCAGGTATGATGGTGAAGGTGATGTGGCCTAGTCTGTGTACTTACAAGACTTCTTTCCCATGCTTGATAATGCAGATGAATGCTTTGATGAAGAGGCTGACATGCTACTTGCATAGATTCTTCGCGAACTTGCACTACTGTGGTGCTGGATTCTACCTTCTAGTAGCGTGTACTCACTTGAGCAGTTATGTGATCCCATTGAATCTACTTTCAATCATTTTGATCCAAGACCTCTTGATAAAAAATGGTTACCACAACGGAAGGCCCCGCAAGAATCACCTATGGAATTTTGGCACCTCTTTCGTGTGTTGCAGTTTCAAGATCTGAAAATTCAGATGAAATTCCAGTATCTCATGGACAAATTTGATTACTTTCTTACCAAATCTGTTAATTATAAATGGAATTTTAAGCCCCAGCCCCGCTTAGCATATTTTGGTGATGGAGTTGTGCAATCACAAATGAGCACAGTCGCTATCACAAGCGACTGTCTGTCGTACCCACATCAAACAACTCCACCATCAGAGAGTGATGTGGGAGAACATGTGCACACATCTATTCAACTGTCACATCCTCCCAACATCATTTCTCTCAATTTTCATGCATATTTGCTTGCAAATCCCATGGTTTGTCACATGCATGTCTTAATTCAACTCTTGTCTTCATGTTCTGTTGATCCTCCAGATTGCACTGTCTTGTGTTCTTCTAATCCAGACTCTACACTTATTGTGAATGAGGATCAAGCTATTAACGGAGTTGGTGTTGCACAACCAACCTGTGTTGTCATTCATGAAGAGTATGACTGGGAGCTTAAGAATCAACCCTCAGTGAAGGATGATGCCCTTCTGTCTGAGCCTCCTCCATTTTTCCTGATATCTTTGGTGATTCTGCCATCCATGATTTTGCATGTGTATCTCCATCTACAGATGCACCCATTGTTGATCATTCGTAGAACACACCAGATGTCAGTCCATCAATACAGAATGGAGAGGACAAATTATTTTTTGAAAATCCACTCGATTTTTCATCTACCTTTTGAGGAAACATAGAGGGTGAAATTTTACGCTTCTCATCTACCCCTCTATTTGATTCATCAGATCATGAGGATGCCAATGAAATCATTGATTTTTCTGATCATAGTTGTTATTCTGTATTTACCCTTGTATTCGATCAAAATGATGATTTTATCTCAATTGATTTTTCCAAGGCACTTGTTTATCATGATATATCTGTCGGCGAAGTCGAAACCCCGGAGACTGGTGAGGCAATTCAGCCCGAGCTAATGGATATGTTAGACCCTCGCTGTCCTAAGGTTGGTTTCACTTCTGATCAAGAAATTGTTGAATCACCTGAGACTCCTCATCACTCATAGGTATGCATTGAATATCAATCTCACACATAGATTTCACTTCCTCCACTCGAACTACAAGATCCCATCACTCATGCATTGGAGGAATCTTACATAGCAAGCACACTTGCACAATGCAAGTTGTCTTTATTTCTTTCATTTTCTTTCATGTCACAGTTAATAGTATCCATGTGCTTGACATCTACACGTAGTGTCGTAAATCATAATGGTAAGTCCACCAATCACATGTCATGCAATTGCACTCACTTATGTTCTGTGGACACATTTAAACTCAGAGTGTGTTTGTCTTCACTATTATATTTTTCTTGTTTGCTAGTTCACACAACTGTGTTGTTTGTGAACCATCCTTTCAGCAACAAGGGTTGAACAATTCATCGGTGGACACATTGGAAGCATTAGTTTACGTGAGCAGACCCATGCACTGTTAGCTTAGGAGTAGTAGTAGTGTTTGTTTTTGGTTTGTTTTCTTGCATGCATGTTTTCTTCTTACTTTGCATGTTTGTTTTCTTGCTCGCTTGTTTTATTACTCGCTTTTCTTATGCATTTAATTCTCCTTTTGCTTTGTTTTATTGTTTGTTTGCCTGTTTACTTCCCTAGGTTAGTTTCACATTAAACCATGCACGACTCTTCAAACAAGATGGGTAAACTACAAGAGGACTTGTGCAATTATCAATACTTGGTTATCTGTCATCCTACCTCTGCATGAAGAACTTGTTGTCCTCATTCCATGATATATCAATGGAAAATATGTACTGTTCGAAGTGAAACTTGGTGAAAATTCAACACTTGTATGCTAACTAGTGTCACCTACTCTAGTCGGTTGTTTTTAGGTTAGTCCTTGTTAGGTTAGTCAAGTAGAGTAAGGTGAGGGGGAAATCTTAACAAGCATGCTAGAGGTATATTTATAAATTGCTCCTTTGAAGGAAAAACCTCTTATACTCTCAATAAGTCGTGATCCCTCTTCCACCTTTAAGATGAATAAGTGCTATACACAGTTACAAAAAATGAAAAAACAAAAATGTGAAAAATTTCGAAAAAATGAAAAATGAATAAGGTGAAAGAAGAAAAAGGATTCCTTTACAGAGAGGTGATACAAGTCACTCTGCTGGGGTACTATCCAAGCTCACTAGTAGCGGAGTGATCAATGTGTTCTTGTGTGACTCCGTCAGGGTACTATCCAGGCCTGCTGGTAGCAGAGCAACACTAAAGATGAAACTAAAACTCTAACAATCACATGGCTTGTCACCAATATACCCCTCATCCCCAATCAAAAAAACTATGTTGGATTGGCATGGCATGTGTGTCGACCGACCAAGAGCATGGTAGATGTTACATCTTACAATCAAGCAAGTGTAGAAACCAAGAGGAAGAGAGAACTGAACAATACTTTCGGAGGTGTTAGTCTTGCTTTTCATGAACAAGGTCCATTCAGAGAGCTAAAATTCTACTAGTGTGTCGCCAAGTGTTGTAGCGGTTATAACCACCATCCAAAACGTTTCCTTAGCTTCATTTTGGAGCCTCCCTACCAACCATCCTAGCAGCATGTCTTGTACCTACTAACACCCAGGTTGTTCCCTATGACTCCCAAGGGAATACGGCCGGGGTAACCACTAACCAATCTTTGGATTACAGCTTCTAGCCCAGCTATAATCAGAGAGGGCTCTCTCTTTAAGGTTTGTCTCTGTTCTATGGAATTTTAGGCTAGTTATGAGATTAAGGTTTTTGGTTTATGTTTGGTTGGGAGGATGTCTTTCTGAAACAACTTTGAAGTGTAGTTTCTACAGGTAAAATTAATCCATTGGGCAATGGAGTCTGTGGGAGTTGGTTATTTGAAATCTTGAGTCTGATGCAGCTGGAGTTACAGGGCCATTTACATACTTCATGAAACAAACTTTAAATTGTGATTATGGAGTGTGAACAACCAGTGAAAAGCAATTAAGAATTTTTCACTAAGCTGGGATGTGAGAAAGGGATGTATTCCTCAGGAGCAAATCTTGAATTCCTGAAACAATAAATCACTGTGATGATATAGTGTGAAAGGGTAGCAGTTAAGAATTACGCTTTCATTACTATAACTGAAGAAAAGACATTTACAATAGCTTAGATTGAGTTCAGGGTAATCTGTGATTAAGTCCTGGAACTATTCTTTTTCCTTGCTATTAACAGTTTAAACATGGAAACATGAAAGATATATGAAAGATCAACAAACATATAACAAAGAGTTACAAGAGAAACTTATTGAATCATGAGATATGCAGGAATCCTGCAACTTTCAGCTAAGCACCAGACAAGATCAAATAACACAGAGCTTTGGAAATTCCATCATCCTTTGTATTATTTCTCTGAGAATTACAGCAGAAGAGGAGCAGAATAGATATGAAAAACTTCTTACATCCAATGTCCAACCCTTGCTAACAAATGCGAGGGGGAATATATAACAGTCTCATACAAAATATCTCAGGAATTGAGTCATCTGAGAGGGAAAATATCTTCTTTAACTCGTACAGAAATTGCATATAGAAAGTTATTACAATATTTAATGAAACATTAAAGGCTCTTAACTCTTGTCAGAACAAGTTGACCTTTGGAGCTCACGGAGTCGGTTAAGCGCTTTGTTATAACTGCTGAATGACATGTCTATGCAGCTGTGTCTTCCTGTAGCTTCTCGACCCTGTCACCTGTGACTGCTAGTACTGCTGTGGTGGCCGAATACTTGTGCTGAGTTGGCTCAGCCTCTTTCTGCATACCTGCTGATGTGTCTTTATCTTCCTGTGTATGAAAATTTAAATATTCAAAAAGTAATAACATAATTATTGACTTTGATTTAACAGTAATTGTATCAAATTTTCCCATACATCCGGTGTAGGCAATTGATGCCTCAAAATTGACCCCATGGTCTCATCTGCCTCTGTGTACTTGTAAAAATGGGGAGGCTCATCAAACAAATGTGTGATTTCATTCATAATAAAAAATAAACTTTCTACCCTGTTGAAGAGGGTCTTCCCTGTTACTGGTCCTGTTTCTGTTGATGAACTAGCTGCCTCTGAAATCTGATTTCCTGCAAAAGTGTTCACTCTCTTAGCATATTTTTCATGTGAGAGAAACTTTCCTGATGGCTCCAGCAGGCTAGGCAGACCCCTGTTTTGCAATGCCATAAACCTGTTCTGGAATTTGCTGATGTCTGCTTGCATATCCTGGGTTCTTCTTTCCAGGGTCTGAATCAGGTTTCTCAATGTCAGGACCATTTTTATCAGTGAGATGGTCTCTGTCCTGTTTCCAATTCCCACTTTGATGAGCTGGGAGCTTGTTCTGTAGTTTAGCACATTTATCATTCTAGTGGCAATCTCAGGCATACTGCCTAGAGATGCCCTTGCCCGTTGTATCTCTATGTGTGCTTTTCCAATGAGCATTATTTGCTCATGTATGGCCTCAATATACTCCCACTGATCTGTGATAGACTGGCCAATATTTCCCCACACGACCCTTTTGAGCTTAGATGTGACCTTGTCTAGTGTGAGTTCTTTTTCTAGCTCAGTTATCCTTTTCTTGAGGGCCTTTACCTCCCTCTCTCTTTCAGCCACATTCTGCTTGGATTTGTCCTATTTCTCATTTATTTTTGCCAGACTGTCCTTGGCTTGATTTAGCTCTGACATCTGAGACTCCAAGACTTGAATTTCATTCCTCAGCTTTTGCATATCAAGGCTTTCAGCCTGCTCTGTTGTTGGTGCTGAGGTGGATGGTGCTGCCTATTGTACCTGCTGGCTGGGAGGGGCAGTGGCTTGAGGGATTTCCTCAAGATTTATTGTTTCTGGAGGAGGTTGTGAGGTTTGCCCTACCTCCTTTTGCTGTAATGCTACCTACAAGGTAGCCTCTGATTCCTGCAGCTTTTCTTGAGTATGGATGAGCTCTTTGTATAATGTCATCAGCATAGCAGTTGCATCCTTATCCTGCCTGAGCTCGGAAACCTCTTCTGTTTGAGGCTGAAGAGTTGCTGGGATTTTTAACATCTTTCTTAATGCTGCCATATCAGCATCCCTCAGCTTCAAAATTCCTTGCACTGCCTTGACATCTTTAGGATCATGTCCAAGCTCTATTATGATTTCCTCCAGAGCTTTGATCCTATTGTCTTTAGCTTGAGAGGAAGCCCTTTCTAGCTCAAGTTGTGCAGCGGTGTTATTCAGGCTATTTTGTAGCCTATAGTTCACCAGGGTCTTATCTTCCAATGTGGCATAGACCATCTCACCCGTTTGTTTGTGCAGCTCTATTTGATCCATTGGGTGGATGTCTTTGGACAGGACCTCCAAGTTGGTCCTGATATAATCTACAGCTGACTGTGGTTGCTGCACTATTGATGTAAAATGGCTCATGATCATTTTTCCTTCATGTGCATCATATGCAGACATGAGCCTTTGCTGGTTCGTAGGGGCCATTTTCAATAGGTGATTATATAATTGCAGTTTCAAAGGTTCATTTATGCTTTTGATATCCTTAAACTTCTGCTTAATGCTTTTCTCACCTTCCCTCCTTTTACTTGAGGAGCTAACTTCTCCTACTACTGCCCTGTCTTGTTCTTGTTGGAAGGAGCTGGCTGAGGCCTCCATGCTGGGCAGGCCTGTACCTGAAGTCTGCCCCATTGGCATTTCCTCTTCGGAGAAAGGATTTAGCCTTTGCCTCTTCTCCCCTTGGGTTGGTGATGCAGTAAGGGGAGTCTCTCTATCTCTTTTTCTGTTCACGTCCTCCCTTTGAGGGGTTTGAAGGACGGAGGAGTCAATCCTTGAATCTTGCCTGGGGGGTGCCATTTATGTTGGTTGTTGCTGTGTGGCCATTGGGGCCTCTGTTGTCTGTTCCCCCTGTACCTGTTGCTCTTTTTGCTGTTGTACCTGTTGGGGTGGCTGCACCTGTCCCTGTTGTACCTGTTGCTCTTCCATGTCCTTCTCCTTGCCTTTGCTCTGAGCTTGGCTTGTGGTTTGGACTGCCTCTTGATGTGTTGTAGATGGTGAGGCAGCTGCTCCTGCTTGAGGCTTTGGCAGAGCGAATACCTGTGGAGGAGATTCCAAGTCAGCCAATTTCAGAAGATGCCTTCTAGCTCTTTCATTGAGTTCTTCTTGTGTGACCGGTTCCTCTAGTGTGCCCCTTTTCCATTTTGGTTGGTTGGCAAATTTTTCTATGTGGGGCAAACTCACATGGTCATAGATAGAGAGCTTATATTTGAGCCTTCTGAATGATATGGAATGATTAGGGTCATAGGGTTTCCAAAGGAAGCTGGTCTTTAGGCCAAGGCATTCTAGCTTTCTATCAGCTTCTTTCCAGCCTTCCCTTTTGTTCAAGACAAGGTGGCCCAATTGATTTCTCCCCTTTCGCTGTGCCTTCTTGCCCTTGCCTGCAAAGTGTACCATATCAGCATTCCCAAATTGCCTGAAATATTCAAGGGAAAATAGTCTCATGGGCACATACTTGGGAAATCTGTATGGGGGTAACTCACACCCATATATTCTGATTACAGTGTAGTTTTGGTAAAAGTACCAATCCCCTATGTTGTACACCTTGGATAACTGCAGGATTCTCTGCATCTCATCAGTCAGTCTTGGAGGAGGCGAGCTTAGGAATAAAGACATGGCTGGGTGGATGAAGAGGTCTATGAATTCATAGTAGGTATATGGAGAGTAGGTTCTATTATGAAACACTGAGGTCCAGTACACTACTGACCTTAGATTGCCTTGTGCATCTGTTCTCTTAACAATGAAGGAGAACTTCTCATGTTGATAATATAGAATGAGGTGGTAGATGTAGGAGGTATATCTGAACACCTTCTCTCTTGACAGGTTCAAGAACTGCTCATGCATCTTATCTGATATGTATGTTGCATGATCATAATAAATTGGACTCTTGCCAGGGGAAAACATAGTCATCATCACTAGTACAGTTTCATCAATTAATTCAAGTGATTTGTACCCCAAGATGGAACTGATCATGTCTGCAAGATCTACACCCAGTTGATTGAGGTAGCCATCAAAAATAGGAGGGTACAACACAGTGTCAGAGTTTTTAATGAACAATTGGTTGAGCTTTATGATTTGTGCATCTATTAGCATCTTAGCTCCTTGGGTTTATCAAATCTAATAGAGACAAGGGGACCAATTTCTTCTGAGTCTTGAACTATAGCATTTCTCTAATGGCCTCATGGGTCATGTAGAATACCACTGAGCCTGAAGGGTCAAGTACAGCTCTTTGCATGGGGTCATAGCAGACAGCACACAGATGAATCAGGTGAGGGAATTGGTTGACCTGAGGGAGCCTGAAAATTGGGAGGAAGGAATCCCAAATGCCTAGTATGTCTGTCCCATCCTTATGTTTGGCCTTAAGCTCATTCAGCAGGTGGAGGGGGAACTTTCTTTTTGACGAGGAGTCCTCTGAGATTTGGTAGTCCAAGTCTGCCAAATCCTGCCACTCCAACTCTCTCTGAGGGGCATTTAGGGGAGCAACATTGAGGGCCACTGGTGCAACTGGAGTCTCCATGGTTACTTGGATTCTGTTTTGTAAATAAACTGTTGTTTCTTAGACTTGACAATAGTAAAGAGCAATGCCTGAGTAAAGAGGCGAAATTGAAAAATGAAGGGTAACAGGGCAAGTTTACAGCAATTGAAATACTGTTTCAGTTACTTGAGAAGGCAAATATTAGTCTTTAACAGACCTTTCTCAACAATTGAGTGCAGGTTTCGGGTTTTAGTTCACGACTGCGCGAATGAAAAATGCAGGTTTTCATTGAAAATTCAGTCTAAATGGCTCGGCTAATGAATTTCGACTGTTAACTTTTCAAGAGGGAGCTGGGTGCAGGTAATTTTCTGGTGAATTATGCATTTTCTTGTGCTCTAAGTGAGTTTTTGTTATTACAGAGAAAAACCAGGTTTGGAGAAGACTCGAATGGAGAAATACCTGGTAAATCGATGGGCCAGGTCACCAATGTAGGTGGGTAGGTGCGCGGAGGTCTCCTCGTCGATTCTGAGCAAGTTGGTGAAAAATGGTCGTAAAACGCATGCAGAGAGTGAAACAATAGTTTTTTCCAAAAGTGCGAAAAGAACACGAATTTTGGCAAAATATGGCTTTTTTGGGTCATTCGTGCCTTTTTTGGATGATGTCGGCATGACGTCACCCGGTGGGTCTGCGTTGGATGACGTCAGCATGACGTCATCAGGTGACGTGGCGACCTATGACTGGTCCACGGGGGTGGTGAGGTGGCAGACAGGTGGAGCGATGGTGGACAGGGCGTGCGGTCGTGGCGCTGACGCAGGCAGTGAGGGGGCGCTGACGTCGGCAGACAGTTGGCGCAATATCGGGCAGCCTCTGCTACGGAAAGGAATCTGTCAGAGGGGGCTCCGATAGAACTTGGAGGCGACGCGTGGACCCGGCCTGACGTCAGCGACTGGCAGATATCGGACGATATCGTGCGGGCGTCGGGGCCGGTCCGATATCAACGTCAGCCGTCGGATGAGAAAGGTTTGATCGGACGGTCATCGGGCCAGCGATCTGCACGGAGGATACGGTCATTGAGCGGGGATTAAAATAATATATTCCATGGTATTTACGCCCGGCGGGACCCTTAGGAAATTTTAATGAATTTTCAATAGTTTGTAATGTATTTTTACAACGGTCGATAAGTCTCGAAACTTTAGAAAAATGGGTTTTTGATGCAATTTTATTTGTAAAGTCGCATAATGGGTCCCGACCTTAGGATAAGGCGAAGAAAGTGGGTTTTTCATTCATTTTTTGCTTTTGAGAGGGTATAAGGGTGCAAAAGGGGTTTTTCTAAGGTTTTTAGGGCAAAATGAAAGGTTGGCTAGGTAGAATGAGTTCTGATGGAGAAAAAAAGGTAAGGCTTGGGTTCTTGAGCTTAACCAGGTGTTAATTCAATTCCCTAGTAGTGAATCATATGGCTATAATGC
>APFE030918873.1:2792-15366 GCA_000404065.3 Pinus taeda | reverse complement strand
CAAGGTCAAAACCATGGAAATCATGGCCTACAGGTATGGTTCAAAACACTTCCTCTCCACTTTCTTACTTGAATAATCCATTATGGAATACTAATGTGTTAGGGCAGCCATGTCAATCTCAATATAACCACCAGCAATTTTGTCTACAAGCTTGGAATGGTTCACCTTATGATTGCATGATTACTCTCCCTAATCTTGTAGCATAAGCACATTCTCCATATTCTCCACCAGCTCTTCCACAATATCTTGCTTTCCCATCAAAACCATTCACACAACCCAATCAACCACATCATCAAAATGCTCCATTCCTTACACATTTTCCTGCTCAACTAATTCCACACCCTCACCATAATAAACCAATACAACATACTTACAATGTTGAACTGCCAAATTACCCACCTTCCCACCCATTCTATCTCACATGTGTTTATTACTGAGAAAACTTACAATGAAATTCAGAATGTTTCAAATGCAAAAATTGTAGAAGCTATGGAAGAAAATGAGGTTTCTTTTACTATGCATCAACATGCTATTTTAAAAGCTCAAGAACTTCATGATATGATGGCTATGGGAAATCAAGAGAGTAAAGGATATATTGAAGATTGGTTTCACTCCATCATTTTTTTGTAACATCACTCTATGCTTCAACAATTTTTGATACCATTTTTTCAAGGGAAGTGGGCTTCTCATACCCTAATATTCATTAATATGCATTTTTCAAATTTGGGTATGTGTATACATGAAGCCTTGTTTCGAAAATGGCTTCACTGGAAGTACTCATATATGTAGTCATATTCATTTTTCAAATCAAAATAGGTTAGTGTAGAAAATAAAATAAATAAGGGAATAAATAAATGCATTTTGTTTTTTTTATGTAAAACTAGTTGTTTTTTGTCACAACATGTTATGCAAATCAACATTCGTGATAATTTTCTTTTAATTCATTTGTGTATGTAGATGATTTATAATAGAAATAACAATTCTACAAACACTTATATTCATTTTTATCATCAATATAAAAAAATGCTTGAATATCATTTTTTTGGCTTGCGGGCTTGATGGAATTTCTAGAAAAATAGTCGGGACAGTTATCTTTTGAGGGACCAAAAGTCAATATTCTTAAAACCTGTTTCTATCCTAAGTAGCCCTTGATTTTTACTTTCCAACTCAATTTGAATCACTCAATTTGGATTTGAAACGAAAAATTTAAAACCAAAACATTGACCGGATTTCTAGCAGGCAACTCAGGAACAGAGTTGGGACAGTCCGTTTTTGGAAGCCTAAATGAATGAATTTTTAAAACCTGTTTCTATGGTAGATTCTCCTATGAGTCTAGTTCACAATGCAATTTGAATAACTCATTTTTGATATCGTATGTGGAAGTTATGATCAAAATACTGACTATCTATCGTAAATCAACACTCTTAAAGCTCTGCCTTTTCGGCTATTCTTTAGAGTATTTAACCTATCAATTCTTCTTTTATTCAAAACATGTTTATATTAGAGATAAATAAATTAATCTACTTTCATTTAAAATTTGAATCATTCAAATCCGACATCAAACAAAAAATTTATGCTTGAAATATCAACTGTTGGTCTAAGCTGAGTAATCGAAAATGACTATGTTATGCAGGTTGTTCTAACTAAAATTGACATATCATATCATTGAATTTTTAAAACTTGTTGCTACTGGAGATAAAAATTTGAATTAGCTCTCATTTGGCTTTGGAATCACTCAATTTCAATGAAAAACAAAGAAGTTGTGATTAAAACGCTGCAAGTTAGCATGATTGGCCATTGCTTTCCCGCAAGTGACAGATAAATTTTGCTTTGTTATTTTCTCAATGGATTTGTTATAAAGAGTAACTACTTGTTGTTTTTGCATAAATCTTGGATTAGGGGAGCCCGATAACCTCTCTTTCTCCATGATTCAATGTTTTATTGCAGGTAGACATTCGTTTTTTTTGTAGGTCTTGGGAAAATAAAGAAGGTCAATTTATGGACGAGTTATTTTTGAAAGAAATTTTATGAAACAAAGGGAGTTTCATCCAATTCATTACCCAACGGATTTATAATAGAACAAATGAATAACTGATTTCCATTTGAAGATTCATGTCATGTCTTTGCTGCCAAAACATTTTTCAAAGAGATCATTTTTTTACATAATATCATAGTTGTTGTAACTTTATTTATTTATCTACATACTATTTTTTGTTGTTTTTTTTCTAATTTCTTTTATATTTTGTGTTTCAGGTGTTGCTTCATTCAAACTGTACCCCATCCTCAGCATCAATGCAATGAACAACTAATTCATTCTTTGCGTGCTTGCATTTTATGATTGTGCATTTTGCTGTTCCTTTTCTGAAGGGACATCATTTGCGTGCATTTTCGTCGTTCTTGTTGTTCCTTTTTCAAAGGGACACCACCTTTTGGGTCTGCCGTTCATTTTGCTGTTCCTTTTTCATGGTTCATTTTGCTGTTCCTTTTCGAATGGAACAACTGCTATTCCTTTTTGAAATGGAACAACACTTCTGCACTTTCATGTTTTGTTGTTCCTTTTCGAAATGGAACAACACTTCTGCACTTTCATGTTTTGCTGTTTCTTTTTGAAATGGAACAACACTTCCACACTTTCACGTTTTGCTATTCTTTTTCGAAATGGAACAACACTTCTACACTTTCACGTTTCGCTGTTCCTTTTCAAAATGGAACGACACTTCTGCACTTTCATGTTTTGTTGTTCCTTTTCGAAATAGAACAACACTTCTGCACTTTCACGTTTTGTTGTTCCTTTTCGAATGGAACAACACTTTTGCACTTTCACGTTTTGCTATTCGTTTCCGAATGGAACAACACTTCTGCACTTTCACTTTTTGTTGTTCCTTTTTGAATGGAACAACACTTCTGCACTTTCACGTTTTGCTGTTCCTTTTCGAAAAGAATAACATGTCAGTAGTTTTTACTTTTGTTGTTCATTTTCCAAAGGAACGACACTTGCATTTTTGCTGTTCCTTTTCTAAAGGAACGACACTTTTGATTTTTGCTATTCCTTTTCCAAAAGAACGACGCTTGCATTTTTTTTTTCATTTTCTAAAGGAACGAAACTTTTAGTTTTTGTTGTTCCTTTTCCAAAGAAATGGAATTTGCGTTTTTACACTTTTTTGTGTGCATTTTTGTTTTTTTGTGTTCATTTCCTTTGTTGTTCCCTACAAAGAACAACACTTATTTTGAGTGTTTTTGCTGTTTCTTCAAATGAGCAACACTTTGGGAGTATTTTCGAGAATAACCCTTTCTTCCTCTTGTGGGATTATTCTTAGTTCATCTCAACCACATTTTCCTGATTCTCTTTCATGGTATGAAGTACACTTATTTTATGAGGATAAGAATTATGGATTCTATTGAAGCACGTTAATATCATTTATGTTATGATCTTTAACAGGACAACTCCTTGATGATAGTTTATTTTCAAAAGGACAAAATTATTTATATACTACTTTACTGCATTGTTTTCTATTGAACATGATATTGATTGATCATCTTAATACCATGCTGGTTCCACCCTTCCTGGTTATAATCTTCTCTGTCTGTAATAAATGAGATTACGGGTATATTTTTTTCTATTGACATGTTCAACTTCTTCCGCCATCCCTGCTCTTAAGGAGTACTGAGCCTCCCTCTTTTTATCATAAAAATGTGTAATAACAACAAAATTTTGTTCGCAGATGGAAGATAGGGGATCTCATTACAAGCCAGCCTACTATGTTCATAAGGCTGTAACAAAGTGACATTCCCATTATGGCCACCACACCAGGGTTATGATCCATTGGATAGCCAAATTATCCTTGGAACAGGAGGTCTCATCACGAGCCGACCTGATCACTTTTGCTACCTCCTAGTGAATGGCAGTGTGGCTATCTGGTTACCACGCCAGCACACTGATCTCTTCTGTAGAACAACACTAAAACTCTCCATTTATAAATTGAGGATACTGGCTCATATGGGTTAAAATGCAACCCTGCCGAGGCTATGGATGCCTGCTGGCAGCAGCGGCTCTGCTTATGGTATTGAAGTTATATCTCTTCGTCAATTATTATTATAATACCCTTTTCTTATTTTCTTTTTATCAGAGAAGTTATTTCCTAAAATTTTTCCTTGTTTGAACTTTTATGCATGAGAAATTGTTTTATGATCAATCACATCGTTTTCAGCTAGAATACCGTCAGTAAAGCATCTTTTTATCATATTGTTGTCCTTTCTCTCTTTTCATAACATATCATCAATCCAAAGCGTCCTATCTCTTATTCATAACTATCTTTACACACTTTGCTCTCAATATAACCATAATTTTCACCATCCTATCATTGATAAGTGTACTCTGCTTCCCTTACTGATATATTGTTCATTCCATTGCCTTGCCGTCCGCACCACCCCTCTCATATTCTTTATGGTTATGGAACCCATTTTCCAATTGGGGGGGGAATGTATGCATTATGGGATTGTATGCAATATGATTACTACACTTTGCCATACCTTGTTGATTTGACAACATAGTAGTATTGCATGTATACATAAGTTTTTCTAATTGAAATTTTGCATGCATTTTATATGTTGCTATTCAAAGCTAACACTATCGATTCAAGAACATTGTATGCACAAGTGTGATTTGTTTACAGAAGAACAACAAGTATGGGCAGAATTCTATTCGTAGCATGACCACATTATTGCACTTCACAGTAGAGGCTCGTGAACGTGAACAATTCTTCAGACATGATGTGCTTCCCTGGATTCCACCTTTTGCATCACTTTTAGCACCAACTGTGCCTACATCAGCTTCAACAACCGCCAGTATTTATATGTCATTCCACATTTTTGGAGGTAAAACTTGAGGTAAAATTGCATAGTTTTCTAATTTATTATAAATTTAGGAGAATCTAATGAAAATCCATTTTGAGCATTATTTACCATCCTTCATTTCTACCACTTCCCATTTTTCAGTAGCATATCATTTCTGAGTATGGGGGAGTGTTCCTTCATTTTTTTATGTCCATGTCATTCATATTCTTTATCATCCATTGCTCTTCTTATTCATTCTCAACACCTCCCTTATTTCATGTTGTTTTACACCAAGCGTACAATTCAACAGCTGGTAGCGCCCACCTCTCTTTGTTTTCTATCATCGCATGAGGACATGCTAATTTTTCAGAGAGGGGGAGGAATTGCTATGAATGATGAATGTTTTCTATTTTCTTTCTCCTTTAAGGCATACAATTTCAGTATAGAAATTGATTTCCCTAATATTTTCAAAAACTATGAACTCAATTCTTGTGATCTCTAGGAAACACAGACATACTATTAAAATTACACATACCTAGATAAATTCAAGATAAATTGGTTCATAAAATTTCGGAAATCATGCACTCTCACCTACAGCCATTTTGTTTATATTTCATGATCCGTGCATCAAAACGATTTGATTTTTGGATCATGGAGACATTCATGTATTGTAAATTCACTTGCAACATTTCAACAAAATCTGGTTTGTAGTTTTGAGAAAATGCTTAATGAAGGTTGATGTTATCTATATCATATTTTGCTGCAACTTCATACATATAGTTGAATGTCAATGTAAAAATTGTTATGCTTTCATCAAGATTTCTAAGATTGAATATTCATTAATTAAAGAAGCATTCATTTGTTTTCAAATTTTTATCGCCCGGTTAACACATGGGTTTTTGTCTTTGGGTTGCATGAGAACATGTAATATATTCAGTTTTCGTTGCATGAGGACATGCAACATATTGAGTGTGGGGGTGTGTTGGGCCATGAATACGACCACTTTGTAACACTTATTTCATCCATTTTTACTCTTCTCTATTACATCATCTATTATAATTTATCATTTAAATCCATTTTATAAATGATTTATGCTCTCATGGATGAATATTATTTATTCTCCTTTATTTCTAATAAATTGATTATTATGCATTATTTTATCAATGATAGTTCTAATAAGTTGGTTATAACATTATTTACTATTCTTAGCCTCCAAAGTAACTTCCAGATTCAAGATTTGATTTTTAAATCTGCCAACTCATAAATTCGCTGGTTTAAGGAGTGACAGTTTTGCAGTTGAGATTCTGAGCAAATGAAGACGAATTTGAGAAATCCGGAACATGGGTTTTGTCCAGAACGGGCCCAATTAACTTTCTTACGAAATGGTTTTCCCAAACTCGGCTTGTACTAAGAGAAACGCATGGTTCTTTGAGCATGATTTTCTCTGATTTGCAGTTGTGGCCGTCCTCCAAATCTCAGCTGCAAAGCCAAATTCGCCTTGTTCTTGTTGATCAAATGGTTAGAGGCAAACCAATTTTGTAATAGGAATTATGTTGTACTTATCCTTATTGTAACTTCTCTCTGATCTCTCTATTTAAATGAAAACAGAGATCAGAGATGGGGATGATTTGAGAGAGACGTGATGATAGATTTGGGGAATCAGAAATGATGGACAACGATGGTCGATTATTCATGCTGTAATTCTTAAGCTTTTGCTGTTGTAATGATTCCACAATTGGCTGATTAATAATTAATTTGGGCATTGCTATTCACTCTTGTCCTTCTGAAGTAATCCAGCAGCGTCTGCTGGCGGCTAAGGGCCCAGCCTCTGGTGGAGTACGTTGCTGCTGTTGTGCATTATATTTTTACAATTGCTTTTGCATCATTATATGGTGATTTGTGTGGGGATTGTTTACCTTTATTACGTAGCAATCTCATACATTCTTTATATGATACGCTATGCTCTATTATGATCAATGAATGAATGATTTTTCCATGTAAGAACTCTGCACTCTATAATTGAATTCACACAGGGTCGAATTGCATCTTTATTCAGCCATTTCTGTAACAGAGTGATGGTATGAATGTTACTGTCATTGGATTTATGTGAAACAATATTTGTGGGATTTGAGAGTAGCGTCATTCTGTTTAGAAACATAGTTATATCATCCAATATTCTCAGATTGCTATATTAGTGTGTTGTGTATATATGATAAATGTTGTTCCATAATTCATTTGTGAATATCGTCTCATAAAGTAAAGTTCATTGAAATTGCTTTTGAATATTGTTATTTTATTGTCGGGAGTAAGTTGGTTCTAGCTCGCGAGATTTAGTTCTTTTAATTGCTGTTTCATTTACTGTTGTCCATTTCGTTTCATTCTGCTTTTTGCCATTTCCTTTTACTTTCATTTATTGCTTTGGTGTGAGAGAAGGTCCAAGGCTGTCGTGAGCCTCAGCAGATGCTACCATGCTCCCAGATCCATGGTCCATACTCTATTCCATCAATTCCTAGAGGAATGAGTTATTGCTACTATATCCTCGATTGATGGTTGTTTGAATGAATGATTTAGTTTAGAACATTTCAGTTTCTTGTTGTTTCAATTAGATTTATTTTTCAAGCATTCATTTACTTTTGGGTTTTAAGCACTATACTGCAAAACATTACTCTTGAGTAAATAGCCGCCTCAGACAGAGTACACTCTTGAAATAAAAAGTCATCCCTGGGTTGACAATTAATGTGAGGTAATTAGGAGTTTAAAAGACACCTTTTTATCGCTCCACACTAACCTTGCAATCCAATCATACAGCTCTGAAGAGAAGGACACGAAGAAGATCTCATGGATTTCTGTATATATGTAGCGATCCAGCCACCTCTTCTTAGATATCTATGGGGTTTTGTTTTCCCGTGTCACAAAGTCATGAAGCTTCTGATCCAACCAATCTTCAATTTCCTTCTTCATAGGGTTTCAGTGTTCTGACATCAAACATCCCTTAGGCAGATCCCATTCCAGGCAACGGAACCATTTGTTGGCTTGATGAGGCGTGACCTAGGTTCAGAAATGTTTTAGCTTAACAAATCCCGAAACTGTTGGCCCTTTCAGCAATAGTCCACGAAGCACAGACTGAGGTCTCACTCGAGGTAGTATGGGAGGATGCTGGAACTAGGTTTCTGCACACTGGGGATGTCTTGATGAGGTCTGGAATGGTTGCGAACCAATCCTGTGTACTTGTGCTACTCTCCGCAGCTATTTGACCTTTGCGTAGCCCTATACAGAGCATGAAGAGGCACTACCTAGGTCCTTTACCCTTACGGCATTATTATTATAGATCTGACTTAATTTTGTGAGCCTTGTATTCTTATTTACTCATTTAACGTTTATAACCAGTGTGCGCAATCATAAAGTGTAAAAACATGCAAGGATATAACTGAAACATAAACAAATAGATCAAATGCACAATATTCCAAAAGCAACTTATCTTTAATTAACCTTCTGTTCCATTACAATCCAATTCCACCCTGTGCACTCAGCTATAGGGGTCCACGCACACAGCTGCGGACTCTACCAGGCCTTTGCACACACAGCTGCAAAGCCTCTTCCAAATCCTACAACCCAAGGCTCGGACTTACGGACTTGGAGTGAATACCGCATTCAAAAACCTATATCCCTTTAGAACAAGAATAACCAAAAACTGACCTCTACCCTTAGAGCCTCACTCTATTTATACATTCCCATGGTCCACAGACCATGGGTAGGCCGAACCACTCTGTATTAAATTAAAATATTTTAGGGCAGACAACCCTAGACTCTCCCACTCCACACCCATATTTTGCAAGATCTTTACATTACATTGACCAAACTCAGGCTCTAAGCCCCAAAAATTTGCTTATGGGGGTATCTGCCGCCCAACACAAGGGGAGTTAGACTAATCATTTGTTGGCAAATAGATTAGTTGTTGACTTAAATATCAAGTTTTTCTCTTGGCCTAAGAACTCACATGATATCCATGACATTTTAAATAAGGTGGTACCATGAGGTTGTATTGGAAAAAAATATGAAGAGCCAATAATTAGATATGAGAATGTACTGTAACTTATTCTAGAGACACAACTCATAGAATTTTTTTCTGTTTTTTTATTAAAAAAAAAAAAAAAAAACTATTACGAGATTTCTTTCTTTGTGATATGAGTGTCCATGCTACATGTCATCCCTCACGATACATCTACATACGAGTATGGGGAAATCAGATTTTTGAAGGCACAATTCGAATGGGAAACCAAACTCTACAATAGAAATGGGTTCATTTCTCCATGATAGTTCAAATTGAGAGTCGAGACGCGTCCAAAATGGAGACTCAGAAGCTGAAATAGATGAGGCATGAGTTACATTACAAATATGGATGACTTCATCTAAGTAATGCATTTAGTTTATAAGAACTTGTTAAATTAAAAAAAATCAGTATAGAAAAACATACAGTAATAGAGCTTATATTGTCATGCATAAAGTCAATTTTGATTCAATCTCTAGGCTTGGATTCTAAGCTTGAACTCATTAGGTAATACATTGCAAATTTTTGTTAGTTTTACAAAGTAAACTTGCTAGTTTCTTCACAGTTGTATTGGTTCTAAAAACGTAATAGGAGAAATGTTTTGTACTAGAATGTTTAGATCATAATTTTTGGTCCCTATATTTATAGCTCATTATCATGTTTACTAAAAAAAATTATGCACAGTCAATTCTGTCAGACATTTTCTTGTTTTGTTACTTCATATTCAAGCTTAGTGTTTTTTTTTGGTATCTTTCATAGTTGCTATTATAGAGATTTCATGCCTATATTGTCTTTCTCAGCATCTTTTGCAGCTGGTGTAGTATAGCAAATACTCCACCTGGAGATTCACCATGCGTTAACTAAAAACTAAAATATGTTGACAAGCAAACATAAATAAGAACTTTTATCTGTTTATTAATGACCGAAGATTGTCAAACCATCAAAGTAACCAAATGACTAACAACATTGGCAACTATCAATTAAGCTATCCCTTTCAATGTTAGAACATAGATAAAAATAAATAAATAAACCACTTCATGAGTTCCATAAGTCACACTTGATGAAGGATTTATATATAAAAATATTCAAGGTGTTGAACAGGTAAATCCCCTCTGCAGACAGAGGAAATCCCACTAGCCCAACACGGGTCTAGCAACAATCGCACAACGCTAACACGCAGGTTCCTAATTGCAAATCAGAGATCAATGATGATGGCCTACCTGGATTCTAACGCTAATACTTGTAGAAGAATCGTTGCTCCCGTTCCTTTTCTCCAGCTGGTCACAGTCCTCACGATTCTTGTGAACGGACACCTGCACATGCAAAGAACGATACAAATACAAGCATAAAATCCAATATATGCAACTATATATCAGTCAGAAAAGATATAACTCAATCATCATTATAAAGACACATGAGTGGAACCATAATGATAGTCGTCTATTAATGAGTAAAAACAGAGAATGATACAACCAAGGTTCTGATGTTGAACCTATCCTCTGACTGGGCGAGCAGCTAAATATGTCTTGCATAAGTCCTTCTCTCTTTCAGAATTTCGGCAGCATAACCTCCCTATGCTTCACAATTCTTACTATCACTCTAGCATTACTTCAGCACTCACAAAGACTCTAGCAAAACTAGATTTTTTAATGCATGAGGACAGTCATTTAAAGATGGAGAAGGGAGGAAGATACATTGTACCAGGATACCCATTGTGGATTGTCATTATCCCTGAAAAGCTACTCAGCATAGTTGTCATGGATAAACAATGACTCTCGACCTCTATCTTGAGGATTTTTCCCTTATAGAACTTCATGACAAGAGAGGAAAAAACATATGGGTGCGCGTTGGCCAAAAATCATTACCAAATTTAGGTGGCGCGGGTGTTGCTCTAGGACAGAGTGCCAATGGGTGCGCCCCCTTTTGAGGATCTGAGTCATTGGCGTGGGTAAGACACTGTGTACCTGCGCCAATGGAAAAAGGGCACTTTTTAGGGATAATTTGCAAAAGGTGTCTTCAGGGAACATGAAGCACATACTCAGGGGAACATAATGCAAGTGATTTTAGGTTATGTCACTGGTCACAGGTCCCGAAATGTGTCCTCCAATGTACAAAAACAAGGGTAACAAGGACGGTGACCAACGATGACAAATTACTGTGTAACAGATGCCCCCTAAAGCATGAGGCCCGAGAGAGAGAGGGGTGAAATGCTTTACAAGAACATATATAGCTGCCACCGAGAATCTGCATTGAGAGATACAATTTGATAGTACAAATACATGATGCACGTGGCATGGTCGCAGCCATCCATAAGGGAGTACATCTAGATCCGTAGTATGGACGCAGCCATCTGGTTAGGATCAATGAATTGACTCAGGTATGGTCGCAGCCATCCGGTGAATGAGTCATGTATCAAAAATCACTCCTGGATTACAACAAACATAATCTAGGGTCTTGCGCTCCATCTCGACCCGAACATAAGTACAAGTTCAAGCATGTGAACATGTGAGCTGAAGTCGAACATGCATGAACATCGTCTGATTACCAGCCAATGATGAAAGCTGTTAACAGATGCAAGAGGTACCATCAATAATGACAATGGCCCTCAAGGTACTATAGGTACAATCTACGGCGTGTGAATAAATGAGCCGATGTCGAACACCCGTAGAGTCATCCGATCGGAGGCCAATAATGAAAACCTCGCGTCGAACACAAAGAACCTGCCATTGAGGCATGCAGGCTCCAAGGTACCGGAAGGGAGTCTCTAGGTCACATTCCTGGATAATGAGCTGAAGTCGACAGGAAGTGATCTTCGTCGAAGGTGGGCCATAATGTTTCCCACATCATCGACACGAGATGGGAAGAGACAATGTTGTGAAGATTTATGAACTATCAAGCAGAGGTGGTTTCTTTCAGAGGTCAAATTCTCTTTGAACATGTCCGCAGCACGACAATGGAGTTGGCAGTATTTGACGTCAATGGATTAGAGGTCATGACGACGTGGCAATGAGCAAATGAGAGGTCAAATAGGATCACCCGAACCCATGGAAGCAAGTGAAAACGAAGTGAGATATCCCCACCCTGACACGAAAGCAGAAAAGTGCCATGTTCAAGAGCGACATACTGTCGAGACGACTATAATTACGGTTCCAAAATTTTCTTTTTCCCCCGCCATTTCTGGCGAGTACCCCAATTATTTTTAACAAGCTTGATGGGGATAGCATATGCTTGTGGTGTAAGTTCGACCTTCGGTCGAATCCAACCTAGTAAAAGTTTAACAAGCCCTAGGGAGGAGAAGCTCAAGTCTCGTCATAACGACGAGTCCAATGTCGTCAGGGTTTAACGAGTCCGACATAGGTAAAACTCGGAGTCTTTTTCATGTTTAGAGAGTTTGAAAAAGACACGGAAAAGAAAACTCCAGAGGTCCTTTTTCGTAGAGTTGTGTCTTTCGGGTCCGAAAAAGTGTAAAACAATACCCGAAAGAACCGCCCTATCAAAACGACCGAGGAGTACTTTTCACGAGTAGTGATTTCGATCTGAAAAATCAGAAAAGGGATCAAAATCACGTCGTTTCGTAACCACTAACGAGTTTGAAACGGCAAAAACCCGGTAATCTTTTTATATTTTAAAGGTCGATAAAAGAACTTAAAACGACCGCCCCTTAGTAACCGTTTAACGAGCCAAGAGGGACAA